>AYEL01089393.1:0-59497 GCA_000484575.1 Olivierus martensii | reverse complement strand
TGTAAAATGGGTGATCACTGCCAAGGATTTTTCAAATATATTAATTAAATTTTATATATAAGGTAAAAACGAAATGTGTTGAGCGTGCTAATCTTCTAAGTTGATCACTCTACGTTTCTTCTTGATTGCTGTAGCCTTGATATCATCCTTGTTTCTTTTAGCATTCACTGTAGGGGTAAATAAGAAGAGAAATAAATATCCACATGTACTTCAAGTAGAGGTGAATAGTTACTAGTGAATGATGAGCAGGCACTATCGGATAAAAATGAAGCACTACTTGGA
The DNA here is from genome assembly GCA_000484575.1 of Olivierus martensii. Taxonomy (NCBI): domain Eukaryota; kingdom Metazoa; phylum Arthropoda; class Arachnida; order Scorpiones; family Buthidae; genus Olivierus; species Olivierus martensii. The sequence goes on along the minus strand of AYEL01089393.1, from coordinate 59,215 downwards.
GAATGGCGACTCGAACTAAATATAATTCCGGTTGCATATGTAGTGGGCTACATCTCGCGGCCGCGATAATTCGAATTTGAGCGCAATAAATTCGAATTTTGGTATCAAATTATAAACCGCGATAATCGAGGTATACCTGTATAATGTTTGTCAATAGATTGATAGCACAAATGCGCAATATCAAGTTACTAATATACGGTCTATTCTGCTCTTATGTGCGTATATGAAAACTTAGAAAAGAACTAACTGTCAGAAATTATCAGCCCTTTTCTCGCAAGCTTTAGTAACGAACCTAATTTAAAGAAATTCCCGAGTTTCCCAGTGGCATTAAACTTGGTAGGAAAGTTTTTCCTTTTGTGTTATTCACTTATTTATAGAACATATCCATAAATTAATAGAATAGCTATGAAATATTTTCATAAATACTTAATTAAGGGCAGTACTTGTTGATCAGATCAAGAATCATAACTACATGCATATTTTCTCTTATTTTTTTTTTTATTACAGAAAAGAGAAGCAGAACATTAGAACTCTGCTAATTGTATAAGTAGATATTGAATATAGTTATTCATCTTACGGTCAATATAACATAGAAAATAAACATTAAAAGTAAGATTACTATTATTAGTGCTTATTTTCTGTCTTATGGGATACTTAATTTTTTAATGCTATTATCTATGCATAAATAATCACGTTGAGGAAAAATTTATTAACTACTGTATTTATCAAGAATTTTTCACCAACTTTTTCGACTTTATCGTGATCTGGTTAGTTTATGTAAACTTCTAATTGGACTACATTCAAATACCTAAATTCAGCGATATAAAATAATAATAACAGTGTAGCGATTTCAAGAATTGATGATAAAATTTAACACATAAATTGAAGTTCACGTCGGTTAATTCTCAGAATAATCGAAAACGTTTTCTTGCACAATGAAGGGATTTCTGGATAAAACATTCCCTTCTGAAATTACTAAAACAATCAGGTTTTCATCTAATTTTTTTTTTAACAAACAGTGCGAAATATTTAATTTACGACCACAACTCTTATTTATTATTTTCTCTTCGTTTCTCAAACAAAATGGACGTTAAACGAAGAAGTCTGAAAGGCAAAACGGCAATTTTAACTGGATCGACACAAGGTATGGGATTCGCCATTGCGAAACGTTTAGCGCAAGACGGCGCATACGTGATAATTAGTAGTCGAAGAGCCGAAAACGTAGAGAATGCAGTGAAAGAATTACGAAATGAAGGACTTAAAGGAGACGGAATCGTGTGTCACGTAGGAAAGGCCGAAGACAGAAAGAATCTGATCGAATTTGCGTTAAGTAAAACTGATGGCATCGACATATTGGTGTGCTGCGCGGGTGTTAACCCATACGTCGGTGATTTCTTGAATACTAGCATAGAAGCATGGAAGAAAATCCTAGATATCAATGTTATTTCGCTGTTTGAAATGTCTAAAGAAGTCATCCCCTATTTAGAAGAGAGGAACGGAGGTGCTATTTTATACGTTTCGTCAGTTGCAGGTTTTAACTTGTCGGAAGAAGTCGGAGCTTATTCGATCAGCAAGACGGCCGTGTTAGGTTTGACCAAAGTTATGGCATTATCGTGCGCTCAGAAGAATATAAGAGTTAACTGTATGTGCCCAGGTTTGATTAAAACCGATTTCAGCAAAATAGTTTGGGAAAATTATCCACAGTTTAAAAAATCCATCCCGTTAGGCAGATTTGGTGAAGCTGATGAGTGTGCTGGTTTGGCTGCTTTGCTCTGTTCTGACGACGGAAGTTACATTACTGGTGAAAATATTGCCATAGCTGGTGGTTATCTTTCACATTTATGACGACGGAAGTTACATTACTGGTGAAAATATTGCCATAGCTGGTGGTTATCTTTCGCATTTATAATGATTACAATTTATCAATTTTCAAATAATAATTAATATTGTCTTAAATGTTAACGCATTACTGTAGCAATATATGATTGCTTTGTTAAAATTGTAAATTATAAAGAAACTGTAAAATAAAATTATTATGCGGGTGTTATAAATGTTTCATAAATTTTTATTTCGAAATATTTGAAATTTATCGAAATTATGTTTTAATAATTTAAAAATTAAGTGAAAATTAAAACTTAAAATTGAAAAAAAGGTCTCAATAATTTTTTTTTTATCAGTTGGCATTTTATATATATATTTTTTAATTAAATATATAAAAAACAATAATTTATCGATTATGTAAATTATAAATTATATTCTCAAAATTATGTAAGATTATTGAGTATTATATTTATGTTTTTGAAAATCTTATTGATAGTATAGCCTATTCGAATAATTTTATAGCAAAACATTAAGTTTAAAACCACTTAAGAATGAATTATCTTTTTTGTGATAAATTGATGGAATCGTCTGTTATCGTAACTTTAGTAAATAATGTTAAGATTACTTTATCAATCAATGGCGTAAACGATGTAAACACGAAACTCAGGAGTAAAGTTGGTTATAAAGTATTAATTTCGTTCGTTTGATTAGACCAATACGAAAAATATTTATTGATAAAAATAAAATTTTATATTTAAAACTTACTCGTTGATCTGATCAAGGATGTGACCACTTCATAAAAGACACAAGAATGAAACCACCTATTATAGAATAATGGGAATAGAAATGGAACAACTCATTATAGAACAATGAGAATGGGGATGGAACCACCTATTATAGAATAATGGAATAGAAATGTAACCACTCATTATAGAACAATGGGGAATGAAAATGGAACCTCCTATTATAGAATAATGGACTATTATAGGACAATGGGAATAGAAATGGAACCACTCATTATAGAACAATGAGAATGGAGATGGAACCACCTATAATAGAATAATAGAATAGAAATAGAACCTCTCATTATAGAACAATGGGGAATAGGACAATGGGAATGGAAATGGAACTATTATAGGACAATGGGAATAGAAATGGAACCACTCTATAGAACAATGAGAATGAAGATGGAACCACCTATAATAGAATAAAAGAATAGAAATGGAACCACTCAGTATAGAACAATGGGGAAAGAAAATGGAACCTCCTATTATAGAACAATGGGAACGGAAAGGAAACTACCTATTATAGGACAATTGAAATGGAACCACCTACCCACTTTCCATGTTATCATCTGATAACATGGAAAAGTAGGTTGGTGGTTCCATTTCTTTGTTATCATCTGATAATAGATGTCAGATGATATCAGATGTTACCATCTGATAACATGGAAAGTGATGCATTGTAAAATAAATTTCTGGTGATGATTTCTATAAATAGTTAAATTTAATATTATATCAATATGGATAATCTAATACATATTGATATTAATCCTTACGTCAAGGATAGAAATCAATAAGACAAATAAGGTTATTTTTTAAAGTTTTAAGCTATCAGATGCATAAGTGATGGTGGATCAGACCTGCATGGAGGCTGCTGAAATGATGAGGAACAGGGATAAATAGACCGAACGTGGATCCTCGAAAAATCTGAGGAGGGATCTGGAATCCATCCCAGATTCTGCAAAATGGAAGGCAAATTCCTTATTACAGCCATTAAACAGACACAAAATGAATGTTTTCCAGTAACTTCATAGAATGATTTTTTAAAATCCATAAAACAATGACATCTAGCATTGTTACTAATATTTTTTAGTACTTATTCGAAAAAATTTTTCCTTTATTTCCTTCAGAGTTTTGTATTTTAAAATGTAAAAATATAAATCTGGCTTAATGCTTTCTATACATAAATAGGTAGTTTAACCATAATAACAAAAAAAAAAAAAATTGAAACTTATAATGAAATGTATTAAAATTTCAAAATTCCGAGATAGATTCCCAAGGTATCTGCCATATTACATGAAATTCTGCTACGTAAGATTTAAAGTTCAATGTAAAAAACAAATATTGATTAAAGATGCAAAATATTTTGATGTTTACGAATCGCAGCCTTTATGATTAAAACTTACTATATAATCGTACTAATCAGAGATCTTAACATTGCCCGACAGTGGGGAAAAAAATAAAAAACTCTTAAGAGCATACGACAGTCCTCCAATGGAAACAACACTAGCTGTACTTTATACTATAAATAATGACTTAAAATATACATAATACATTTATTTAATGATAAAATATTAATAGTTTACTTTTATCAATTGAAATAAAGATGGAAATTAATCGTCGCAAATCTGAAAGGCAAAACGGCAGTTTTAACTGGATCAACACAAGGTATAGGATTCGCCATTGCAAGACGTTTAGCGCAAGACGGAGCACACGTGACAGTCAGCAGTCGAAGACCCGAAAAGGTAGAGAAAATGGTGAAAGAATTAAGAAATGAAGGACTTAAAGGAGACAGAATCGTATGTCACGTAGGAAAGGCTGAAGACAGAAAGAATCTGATCGAATTTGCGTTAAGTAAAACTGATGGCATCGACATATTGGTGTGCTGCGCGGGTGTTAACCCATACGTCGGTGATTTCTTGAATACTAGCATAGAAGCATGGAAGAAAATCCTAGATATCAATGTTATTTCGCTGTTTGAAATGTCTAAAGAAGTCATCCCCTATTTAGAAGAGAGGAACGGAGGTGCTATTTTATACGTTTCGTCAGTTGCAGGTTTTAACTTGTCGGAAGAAGTCGGAGCTTATTCGATCAGCAAGACGGCCGTGTTAGGTTTGACCAAAGTTATGGCATTATCGTGCGCTCAGAAAAATATAAGAGTTAACTGCATGTGCCCCGATTTGATTAAAACAGATTTCAGCAAAATTTTGGGAAAATTATCCCCAGTTTAAAAAAATCCATCCCGTTAGGCAGATTTGGTGAAGCTAACGAGTGCGCTGGTTTGGCTGCTTTGCTCTGTTCTGACGACGGAAGTTACATTACTGGTGAAAATATTGCCATAGCTGGTGGTTATCTTTCGCACTTATAACATTTTATAATTATAACTTATCAATTTTCAAATGATAATTTATATTACACTCAAAAATTATCACAAGATTGCAGAAATTACTTTATTTGACAAACGTTTTCAACCATCCTTCGGGATGATGACCTCGAAGGAGGGTTGAAAACGTTTGTCAAATAAAGTAATTTCTGTAATCTTGAGATAACTTTTGAGTGTAATTGTTTTGTAATAGTGCAGAAGCAGAAAAATGCAAAGAAATATAATTTATATTGTCTTAAATGTTAGCATATTACTGTAAGCAATATCTGATTGTTTTGATAGAATTGTAAATTACAGAGAAACTGTAAAATAAAATTATAATGCAGGTATTGTTATAAATTTTTGAGAAACTTTTATTTCGAAATATTAAATCATAATTTCGATAAATTAAGATTTATAATTGAAAAAAGGGGTCTCAATAATTTTTTTTTATCAGTTGGCATTTTATAAATTTATATTAAACATAAAAATATAAAAATAAATAATTTATCCTATATATAAAATTGTCAAAATTATCTAAGATTTTCGAATACTGTATTCTAGTTTTGAAAATTTCATTGAAAAAATTTAGAAAAATTTTTATATACGCTACGAAAAAATTTATAGCAAAGCATTGAGTTTAATACACTTGAATTTATTCTTATCGTTTAACTTTTTTTAGCGTAATAAATTGGTGGAATCATCTGTTATCGCCATTTTAATAAATAATGTGTTAAGATAACTTTATCAATCAGTGGCGGTAAAAGAAAAACAAGAAACTCGGGATTGAAGTTGATTCTAAATTATTAGTTTCATTTATTTGAATAAACGAGTACGATATATTTTCATTCATAAATATAAAATTTTAAATCTAAAAGTTTCTGATCGATCTGGTCAAGGATATCACGACCTCATAAAAGGAATAGAAATGGAACCACCTATTTATCATCTGATAACAAGAGTGATGTAAAACTAATCTAAGTGATGAATTTCTGGAGATAATTTTTATGAAAAGTTACATTTAATAAAGAAAGAATTTAATATTAGAATAATTTATAATGATGCAATTTCGATATAAGCCAGTTAAAAAAAAATTTTTTGGTAAATATTATTAAGTACGTTTGCGAAGGTCACTTTCTGAATTCATTAGTGATTAGAATAAAATATTAATATTTCTAACCGCCGACAGATGGCGCTGACACTTCGATGGAAGTGCTAGTTATTGCTGTTTACATTATTTCCCTCTTGGTATAAGTTCTCTCTCTAGACAACGATGATAAACATTTTTTTCTTTATAATTAAAAATAGTCAGCGCTAAAGATGGCGATTAGCCGAAAGTACTTCGCAAAGTAAAAATAAAAAATATTTATCGAGTTTGTTGCTATAAAGTGTTTGTTTTAAAGTTATTATTAATGAACTTAAGCAATTTAGTTTCTCTTTGCAGTCAACCAATCTTGCTTATTAATTTTTGGCATTCATTCTCAATATTGATAATCAGAACTCCTTACGTGAAGGATGGAAATCATCATCATCACGACAGCTACTTGTAAGAGAATTGGCAGTATTCAAAAAAAAAAGAAGAAAACAATTGTCACAAGCAGATAGTGCCATACATCCCTGTCTCTACACACTATACCAGTTTCTTCTATAGTCATTTTTTTTATACGTGACGCTTCTTATAAACACTCTGAAACCATATTTCTTCAGATATTCATTCACCTGTTCTTTCCTCTTTTCCCTTGTTCTTCCTCTCCCATATTTACTCTACACATTCAACATAAACTTGCATTGTTAATTGATCATTCATTCATTCAGCTCCACATAATCATTTTTTTTATACGTGACGCTTCTTATAAACACTCTGAAACCATATTTCTTCAGATATAAAAAACCAATGTCCAAACCATCTCAAAGTTGACTTACTGCATCTATAATATTCCTTCCAATAAGCCAAATAAGGTTATTTTGGAAAGTTTTATGCTGTTCGATCCTAAATGATGCTAGATCAGTTATGTGTCATTATGGGATGGTGAGACCAGCATGGAGTCAGCTGAGAAGATGAGGAATAGGGATCAATGGAAGTGGATATCCTCTAAAAACCTAGAGAGGAGGGATCCGGAATCCAATCCAGACTCTTCAAAAGGAGAATCCTTTCACTCAACTATCAAATTGACCCAAAATGAATGTTTCTCAGTAACTTTATAAGATGTTTTTTAATCCAAATAACATCGTCAGCTGTCATCGTTTTAAACATATTTTAGTACTTCTTCCAAAGTTTTTCGCTTTATTTCCTTCAGAGTTATGTGATTTAAAATGTTAAAAATACAAAGCTAGTTTCATGTTTTTTATACATAAATAGTGAGTTTAACCCCAACAACAAAAAAAATAATTGAAAATTTCGTGCTAAAACCTACTAAATCATATTATTAATCAGATATTTTAACATTCTGGAAAGCGAGAAAAAATTTTAAGGACATTCGGCAGTTATCCAATGAAAATAACACTAGATGTAATTTTTTACTATAAATAATGACCCAGAATATAGTTAACGCGTTTATGATAAAATACCAACTGTTCATTTTTATCGATTGAAAGTATTTTAATATAAGATGGAAGTTAATCGACGCAATCTGAAAGGCAAAACGGCAGTTTTAACTGGATCGACACAGGGTATAGGATTCGCCATTGCAAGACGTTTAGCGCAAGACGGAGCACACGTGATAGTCAGCAGTCGAAGACCCGAAAACGTAGAGAAGGCGGTGAAAGAATTACGAAATGAAGGACTTAAAGGAGACGGAATCGTATGTCACGTAGGAAAGGCCGAAGACAGAAAGAATCTGATCGAATTTGCGTTAAGTAAAACTGATGGCATCGATATATTGGTGTGCTGCGCGGGTGTTAACCCATACGTCGGCGATTTCCTGAATACTAGCGTAGAAAGATGGAAGAAAATCCTAGATATCAATGTTATTTCGCTGTTTGAAATGTCTAAAGAAGTCATCCCCTATTTAGAAGAGAGGAACGGAGGTGCTGTCTTATATGTTTCGTCAGCTGCCGGTTTTAACTTGTCCGAAGAAATTGGAGCTTATTCGATCAGCAAGACGGCCGGGTTTGACCAAAGTTATGGCATTATCGTGCGCTCAGAAGTATGTGCCCAGGTTTGATTAAAACCGATTTCAGCAAAATAATTTGGAAAAATAATCGTTTAAAAATTTCATCCCGTTAGGCAGATTTGGTGAAGCTGACGAGTGCGCTGGTTTGGCTGCTTTGCTCTGTTCTGACTTCGAAGTTACATTACTGGTGAAAATATTGTCGTCTGGTGGTTACCCTTCCCATTTATAACATCAATTTTCAAGTAATTTATATTGTATTAAATATTAACATGTTACTGTAAGCAATATCTGATTACTTTGATAGAATCGTAATTTATAGAGTAACTGTAAAATGAAATTATGCAGTTATAAATTTCTCAAAAATTTTTATTTCGAAATACACTCACAAGTCAAACCTGTTTTTATGTGGTCCCTTTCTTTTTTTTTTTGGTGCGACGTATAAAAAAAATTCCATCAAATGCATATTATGACTAAAAATTAATTAAAAAATGTAAAAGGAAACAATAGAAGGCTGTCAAAATAACATGCAAATTAAAAAGAATCCAACACATGCCCATCCGATATTACTCTACTTCAGTGGTTCTCACCTTTTTTTCTGAGGTACACAAGTTTAATATTTTAAAATTTGGCGGCACACCTAAGTATTTTAAATAATAATTTAGATTTAACAACGCATTTTTATTAACAGATTGTATTTATTCTTATTTATTACATTCAGATTACAGACATACTCGTACACGGAATCATTAAATGGCGGCCCTTATTAAGTTAAAGCGCCACCTGCGGATTTTGTCTTTTTAGAGAAACTATAATTTTAATCTAATTTTTATTCTTTAATTTTGGATTTTGTCTTTTTAGAGAAACTATAATTTTAATTTAATTTTTATTCTTTAATTTTTTAAATTTTGAATAACGACAAAAAATATATTATTATTATTATTATTATTTTATTTTTTTTAAATAAATAAATTCTGATTAAATTGAATAGGGATTTCAAAATTTTCTCTTTAATGTGTTGCGCAATTCGGACCACACATGCACACTTCTCAAGGTCGTATTTATGTTGTTAGTTGACGTCATTTCCGGTTGTCAGGTGAGCAACCAACCAGTCCTGTCAGGTAAGTTGGACAGAATAAATCTCTATATGACTTGTCGAACAAAATAAAAGTTTGATTTTTGATAAATTGAACAAGTCTATACGCTTAAAAAATAAAAAAATAAAAATAAACGATAATCAACTTAAAATAGAAATTTTCCAGTTCTTAAACTGAGTAAACATATAGTTCTTATTAAATATATAATATAACTCGAGGAGTGATATTTATGCATTATTTTTTTTTTAATCTGTTATAAATTACAACTTTTTTTTCCTTATCATCAAAGGGTTATATCTGATAGGAATCGACTTGATTTATAGCAATTGCAACGTTGCATTTTTGAATAAAACCGAACTTTAAATAGAGAAAATAATAAGTATTTTTGTCTAATTAATATTTTTATAAAGCATTTTACACATATCGATAAAAATTAAAATTTTTAATGACGTAATATTGCAGAGCCGTGAGCACATACTTACGCAGAGTATAACGCTCAATATAGAGGTTGTATACATAAAAATATTAAATATATATATATATACATATTAAAATTTAGGGAACGATCGACTGTCAGTAATACTTTCTCCTTGAAATTTGTGAGCTGCATTTACTCTCTCTCTCTCTCTCCTTGAATATCTACCTTAGCAGAACAGAACGTAGACGTACTTTCGGAGTAAAATAAGTGCCAAGTCGTGATAGAACTCACGCTGCGATAGGTATCAATAGAAAAGTTTTATCTATACAAATCGGTTTAAAAATGTTAATTATTTTATTAATTATTTTTTTGTATTGATTAATGATAAACGAAATAAAAAAAAAGTAAAAAAAAAAATTAAAAGAAAGAAATGAAGTCTGGCAATTTGTATCGGATCCAAATTGAAATCGTAGAAGTAACGTTATGTAACAAACCATTATATAAGCAAGAAAATGCAATAAACTTAATGAAAATGGAAATTGTCATGTTTAATTTAAACTTTATCACCTTCAAAATAGAGTTATATCCGTTATAGAGGTTAAATAAATGATATTAGGAGCCATTTGTATATTGTTATAGAGGTTGAATAAATGATATTAGGAGACATTCGAAAGGTATATATCGTTATAGAGGTTGCATAAATGATATTAGGAGCCATTTAACAGGTATATATCGTTAACAAATGATATTAGTAGCATTTGAAAGGTATATATCGCTATAGAGGTTGCATAAATGATATTAGGAGCCATTTGAAAGGCATATATCGTTATAGAGGTTGCATAAATGATATTAGGAGCCATTTGAAAGGTATATATTGTTATAGAGGTTGAATAAATGATATTAGGAGCCATTTGAAAGGTATATATCGTTATAGAGGTTGCATAAATAATATTAGGAGCCATTTAACAGGTATATATCATTAACAAATGATATTAGGAGCCATTTGAAAGGTATATACCGCTATAGAGGTTGCATAAATGATATTAGGAGCCATTTTACTTTCGTATTGGTTACAAATGATTAGCTTTCGCAAAACTGGAGCCTTTTTTGATTTAGTTTAAGTTTATAAATCTAAAAATGCGACTTTTCGTAATTTAAATCAGGCACTTTTGCCCCTATATGTTTTTATAGCGATAATAGTTAAAAATAACCCCCGAAAAATCGTGATATAATATGGAGGATATACGGTAATCATTATTCCAGGGAAGTAATAATCAGTACAGATTTATTTTGTAAAAAATAAGCTTTAGTTAGAACCATTCAAACATAACGTTTAAATGGTTTTCCTTATCGTGTTTGGAGGCTATTTTCAACGCATTGCGATAAACAATATTTCAATATTTCAAAACAATAACTTGACTATTAAAAATGCCAGTACGGATTTCCCATTAGACAACTTAACGACCTTTAAAATTTAGATATGCTTTCAATTATTAACACAATACAGAGAGAAAGAGAGAGAGAGGTCTCGATACAAAGTTTTCTGATCAGTTACCCAAATCTTTGCATAATTATTTAAAGCGGGTCATTTTCTAACGCGGGAGTCGACGTAAATCGTTATTTAGGATAACGAGGTTCCATTTCGGCCACTGTCCTCCCTTATAGATGTAGGGCGAGGTTCTTCGCTCCGAGGGAGAAAAAGAACTGTTTTGCCACAAGTTTCGACCGGTTTTTAAGATTACATACGTTCAAAACATCACTTTTACATATGGAAACCGTTCAATTCATTCAATTAAACGATAAAAATAATACTTTTGAAACAATAGCGATCTATGTTTAAAAAAAGAAAAAAACGCATTAATGTTAAGCTATAAAAATTTTATATATACTGTAGCTACGTGTATAATCTCTCTCACTATCCGGAGAACAAAAACAAATTAACACGACACTGATCTGTAATTAAATTTTAATTGAAGGAACAAGTCGTGTTAGAGACGAGGATACATTAAAAACCAGTGTTTAAAGTAACGTTTAAATGAACTTGTCATGATTCGTTGTTTATCTTCCACGCTTCCGGGGAAGTAAGTCTAATCAAGAGATAGACTCAGACCCGGTTTTCTTAGTTGGAACTTTTAATACAAAAGACGTGCCCCGAGCTATTTTTTCTTTACGTGCCATTGTATACAAACTGTAACGTCAATTCGAATTCTAAACAATCGCATCCTCCTTGAAGTAAAAATATTTTTTCCGAGACAAGGGCAGTGTTGTATTCGTACAAATGGGTTATGCCATATTTCTTCAAATTTTTCCCTGTTAAAATATCATTAGGAAACACATGTAGAGCAAGTGCTTAGAGCGAAATAAAATTGTAATCTCGGAGTTTATTTTTTAAAACAAAAAAATATCGAGTAATATTTTATAAATCGATTATATTCGAAGTGAATGAGTGTTTTGTTTTCGGTACCAGTTCGACGTTTTATTATGTGATTTTTTTATGTGTTTAGGTACATTTTCAATGAAAGATTCTCGTAAAAAATTGTTAAATAAAATATTATCCGACTTTTTAGAAAAAAAAATTAGATAAATAAGTGATAAATTAACTCTAAAGTAGAGTTTTTTTTCACTTCGTGTGTATAGATCTCGTCTTAAGATACAGCGATAAAAAATATTATAATTGTTTTGAATCGATATAATCTATATTTATGCTTATAACGAAAAAAATAAAAATCGATTTAGACTTTTTTCTTTCGAATTTCTTAAAAACATTAACCATTCATTTAAATAAGTTCTTAAAACGATAACTTTAAGAATAGTCGAGAAAAATGATGTTCCAGCTTCGTTAATTGAGAAAAATGTGTGGTCTATAATACAAAAACAAATTTTTCTTCCCCCTGCGTAAGTATACGAGATCATAATTTAGTCAGTGATATCAGTAGACAACAACCGTTTGTCGTAATTGCCATCTGAATACCGGGATCCTATTGCTAAACTTGCGTTCAGCCTCCTTATTTCTGTAAAAAGATTTCAACCGGAACTCATAGTTTGAAATTTCCGTTTTGGAAATCAGAGTTTTAGAAATGATATCCATCGATGTTCTGCTTGAAGTGCAGTCTTCCAGGCATGTCTCCCTATTAATCAGAACGGGGATAAAAATTAAAAAAAAAAAAAACTAATTTTAATTCCGTGATTAGTTTAACAAAATTAAGATCATTAATGACGATTTGAAAATTCACCACATCTCTCTCTAATTATATTTTTATTTTCCTCGAAAGACAGAAACAAAAACTTGATCTAGGTTATAGATTGCATCAATTTATATTTTGGTGAAAAGATGGTGAATGCAAAGCGTTTTCGTTTTACTTTTTTTTATATATATATAAAAATTCTTTTTATATTCTTCTTTTGACAGTAAAACGACTTAAACTTCTCGAAAATTAATAGTTGAAGTAATCTGTACTCGTAGAGTTTAATGCATAAAGCATATACAATAGCACATAGGCTACGTTTGTGTGTGTCAGTCACTATATTGTCACTATTATTGTACCGAGGTACACGTTCTGCGCGATCGCTATTGTTATTATTGTGCACGTTTCACGATCGCAATTGTTATCATAGACGCATATTGTAATTCTCTCCCCAGTTATGATAAATTATCCAACATATGAATTATTTTTGCATTGATATCTAATGTAATTTTTGCACAAAAATGCGCGACTCATGATTAACTTATTTTTATATCAATTGAAATATTTTTTTTTTCAACTAGTTTTCCTTTCTATCTTTCTCCATTATCCTTTTTTAAGTTTTTAATATTTAATTTTAGAATGCGAAAAGTATCTAATAAAAAAAGAACATTCTCGCTTTAATCCTTTGTCTACATAAATTGCTCGATTAAATAATGGTTTGTCGGATATTTATTTATTTATTATTATTTTTTTTATGTTCAGAAATCGGACTTAACCCGTCCATCTCGGATATAGTATGACCCACATTGTACCTCAGGCGAGCCCATTTCCGGGAGGTGAGGGAGGTAGATAGAGATGAGAGACGACCACACTTCGAAAGGACATTGACTTGGGTGGAGTAGGCAGTTCTGCTTATACTGATAAGCACTGTCCACCTCGGGCGAGATACGTCTCTATCTGTACATTACTAGAATCCCTTGTTCATTTTTCACTTTTGTTTTATAGTTCTAATTTAAATATAATATTCGATGGATATCAAAAAAGATAAGTTAAAGTGAAAGCACGATGCAGATTTAGAACAGAAGTCTATGAGACGATTTATGGCCAATTATGTATTAAAAATATACTAAAATTTTTATTATGTCGTCTCTAACGAAAATTATGTTTGTAACCGTGTTTTCGGTTATAGTAATTATTGAAAAAAATTCTATAATTCTGTTTCGAATAGATTCAAAAGTTAAACATCTGAAGAATGTAAGAGAGAGAAAACAGTCTAGTAGATTTTGGCACTGGCTTTTGTATATTCCCTTGAGATTCTGATCCCAAATACGGATACAATAGCTGTTTTATTTCGATCTTATATTTTGGAAACTAGTTCACTTGGAATAGATACCAGTTTATTACTTATCAGATACACAGGAGTAATTTTAAAAAATTAAATTACCAAAACAAACCATAGGAAAATTCGCTAGTTAGACTCTAACTTTAAAGTCTAATCTGTTATTAACTACTTCCTTAATTTTTTCCCCCTATATAATCGAATAAATTCTGTGATTTATGAAAATGCGACTCGTCATCTCTTCCTATAAGAACGGCGACTTGCTAGAAAGACATCTTTACAGGAGTTGTTTATTTAATTCAGTAGATGGTTGCAGAATAATTAAAATTGTTTATCTTACAAAAAATATAGAGATTGTTCAGTATTAATTATAGTATATACAATCTTGATCTTCTTTCAAAAACAGTTACAAATAAGTTTATAGTGACCAATAAAAAATGTGGAATTTAAAAATAGCTTTTGGGATAACCGAAAGAACTTTTTAAATTCCGAACCCAAACCTTTAGAATCAATCAAAACGAATAAATTCATATACAGTTAACTCTTGTATAACACGGGTTCCGTTCTAACACAATTAGAAAATTGTAGAAATCCTCGAATAACGTGGTTAACTTCTACAACACGGTTTTTACTTATCCCATATAGAAAATTGCATTTACTCTCCTAAAACACAAAATATATTCGTAAAAATGTTTTGTGCTGTACTAAAACAATCTGATGAGCATAATATTCCACATTCTCCATGATATTTTTCTGCACTGAAGCAAATATTTGATATTTTTCAAGGTCGGCGCGTTATGTCCACTTTTAGGAATAACCTAATAATGATGAATATAATTCGCTTTTATCAACTTCCTAATTCGAATAATCGTATAATTACTTACTTATTCGATAATTACTAGCTACAATAGTAATTGTTTGCAGTGTCTTTTTGCGTATGAGAGAATAGAAGATTGTGTCTCCATTAAACTATTTGTTAGTTTGTCAGTGTACAGAGGTCATCCTATAAATGTCACCATTAATACATGCAATCATTTAGTAAGGAGGGATTCTCCCTTATAAACTCGTTCAAAGGGTGTGGTCGTTCTTTCCAATATAAGAACAATTTGCCATTGTTAAAAAAAAATTCGCAGCAAATTGTCTTCAGTACTTTTTGCTTATTTACACTTTTAAGCAAACCCATGATTAAAATATTAGTTCGATAAAAATGTCGCAAAAAAGAAGATCACGCAATGATTTTCGCGTTTTGATCTGTAACCTATAATTATCGCTGGAAGAGACGTAACATAACTTTTTAATTAAGATAGTTAGAGTAAAAATTCACTTTTTAAATAAATTTATAAAGATAAGCTCTTATCATGACGTCACGAAGATTTAACAGATTTCCGGTTGACCTCGTTTCCGTGTTAACGGACAAGGCGTGGTGTGTGCTCCATAAAGGAAGTTTTCTCACATACACACACACAACACACGCTTCTTGTCCGGCGAGTTTCTGTTTAAGGGTGGTGTTCGAGGCACGTTCTTTTTCGGAGGTTAATTCACATGAATGAATGGACAACTGTGTAAAGTAAAGTAAAAAACTTATAGAGATTAATTGTCATATGTTAGAAAGTCAATAAATGTAGTGGACGGACGAGATTCCACGCTATAAATTTGATTGTTAGAGACAGTTGTGTTTCTGATAATCTGTCTTCTCATTAAATATATATATATAAAAAAATGCGTATGGGTATTATTTTCCGCCAATATACACGCCGTTTCGGTTGGTCGATCGTCGACGGGAATTCCTTCATCCGTTGATGTATCAGCGGTCTTCTAGTTAGGCCTCTTATCTCACGCCACTATCAAAAAACCGATGGGCGATGCACATCCTGTGTCGTTCGAAATGGGCATATGGTGTATAAACGCTGGAAATAATACCTGAAAGGCAATTATTTTAATATTCCAAGCAGTAGCCACTCCTGCTCCATATTACGTATTAAATAAGTTTCGTGGTGCCATCTGTCGGCAATTCTACAAATGACTATTTCTGACACTGTGACCACTCGATTGCTTGCGTAATCGAAGTACCGTGAGTCATTAGAATCGATACTTAACAATTAATAAATTAATTGTTACTTACTTTTGATAACATTTTTAACTCTCCATTTTATAACTTTCACTTCATTAGTTAACGCATGCGCTGTGGTAATGAAATTTTCCAAGTCGTTGTTGTGTGAAGTCACGATATCCAGCAGTCCGTGACAGTTTTGCGACAGTCATGTCAGATTTAAAAGACAAGAGTGGGTGTTATTATTGCGCCCCCGCTTCGGAACCAAACCCGTAAATTTAAAAGACAAGAGTGGGTGTTATTATTGCGCCCCCGCTTCGGAACCAACCCGTAAAAAATAAATGCTGCATACAGTATCAGTATGGATAACGAGTAAAAAAAAAGGATCCTAATACTGTATTCTAAGCAAATTTGCCGTTGTCCGCTCGGTCGACAGACAGCTGCACTTCGAGAAACGTGTTCGTAATTTCTAACGGCCAACTAGATCGAACAATAATAATAATTCGTCCAGGGGTCGTTTCGCCCTGACGAATCTAGGTATAACTTCCTTTTTCCTGAAGACAGACTCTTAATGTCCGACATATTGCATGCCTTTTTCTGTTTTTTTTTATCTCGCCGAAAACAGTTTATCAGCCGAGAAACAACTGATAATATATATGTTTTCGATCGGGGTCGTAACCTGTCATTATCGTATCAATTAAAAAATAAAAATAAAAAAAAAAAGAAAAAGGTTAATAATAATAAATTTCGCCTGTGTGCCTTTAATTTTTATAGAAAACAGTAGAGAGAATGACGCGCTTTTCTCTTCGTAGGGAGTGTAGTCGGTGGGGAGAGAGAGAGAGAGAGAGAGAGAGACACAAGACGCAAGACTGCTAAAAATAGACTCACAAGACCTCTTATTTAACCGGCGTCACAATAGGGGGGACGAACTGTGTCTGGCCACGCCCATTTCTTTTGGATACGGAGGGAACTGGCTTGGCAACAAGGATTGAATTCTGGGAAACAAGGGCACCGACAGACGAAGGGGGCAAAATCGTATTTTTTACCTTCGTTTTAGCAGAAGAACGCGTGCCGACAGGGTCGACGACCGTCTCACTCACAACAAAAAAAAAAGAAAAAAAATATTAGTAAAACGAACTATCCAAACTGCACAAATCTTTTATATTTTGTTAGTTTTATTGTTAAATCGTCTCGCATTATATACGAAACACCGCCGTTCCTTTCTTCTTTATCCTATTAGGATCAGTTAGAGTAGTGTGTAGCCTAGTAAGAACAGTTTACTAGAAATAGAATCGTAGGTTCCTTGACAGATTAAAATAAAGGAGACATCGGTGGACCGTGGTTTTTACTCTCTTCCGTCAGAACATCCGACAAAACACACTACTATTCTCAAGTTTTGCTGACTACTTTGCTATTCCAAGCGTGCATCTCTTACTGTTTTTTTTTTTTTTCCTTTCATTCCAGATTAAATTGTTTAGATTAAAACCGACTTCGACAGAGTTTACTGTCTGATTTTTCTTGTAATTTTAAAATCGAATTAATTTTCTAGCTTAAAAATAAAAATTAATTTCGACATACTCCTGATAGATTAATTAGTATGGGACACACGTAATTAATTTAACATTAGCGCTAACACAAATACTACTATAAGTGTTTAATGTTAGTACTTATTTTTAGATCAATCTTTTCATCATATCTTTCTCTCTAAATACTCTTTTCTTAATTTATTTAATAGAGTAAACGTATATAATAATTCTGAGTCTCTCGGATAGGTCACAGATTTTCATTCTTTGCCATGCAATAATTTTTTAATCTAGTATAATTGAACTCTAGCTTATGATGTGAACTGTTTTGATCGCTATATCAGTAAAGCCCATTACATAGCTCTTTATTTTATGAATCAGTAACTTAATCTATCCAAGTTTTTGCAAACTACAGGTAAGAATTTACCTTTAAATACTATATAATTTATTTGACAGAACTATAAAGGAATGTTTTCTGTTTATGTGAGAAGTAATCCCCATTTATCGCTAAAAAAGGCAGCTGTTGCAGAGTCAGTACAGAGACTACAGCTGGTGTCTAGACATGTCAATGAATTTGATGTGAAAATACTAAAAATTATGTGATATGTAAGTCTAATACTACACGGAAAATAGATTATTAAAATAAATCGGAAATGTTTTTTATTATTATTTTAATGTCAAAAAAAAAAAAAAATCATATTTCGGAAACATTTTACCTGTAACCCATAGCACCGTTTCTGAGAGTATAAAATAGCTTAATATATATCAGAGATTAGACGACAATGAAACAGCTTAAATAAAATTATTTTTAAGATTATTTTTTAAATAAAATGGAGGTTTTGTTACTCAGAAAGCTAAATATTTGAATAGCAAAATTAAATTGATGTTAACAAGTTTATATTATTTAATATTTAATGGCAAAATTTGTACAGTTTTTTTTCAAGAGAAAAATTCTCTCTTTTCCTCTCTTCTTTCTTTAAATATTTGATAGATTTATTAAAGTCGAATTTTAAAATATTATAAAAAAAAAAAAATCTGAAAAATTTTAAAGTTCTACTTATGGTAATAAATAGAAGTCAAATTCCAGAAAAATATATACGATGCATACTTATTTTTAGATCAATCTTTTCATTATATTTTTCTGGAATTTGATGTACAGTACATTTAAAAATCTCATATTTTTATTTATTTATTAACTGCTATCATTACATAGTTTATGCAAATAAACTAAACATTTTACATAAAAATAATACACGGCTTTCTATTCTGTGGCAGTAACAACACCTGGCTACAAGTCCGAAAGTTGTATTTGTTTCTCCTTTATTATTGTTTTTGATTAGAAAAAAATTTGAATAAAATGATCAAGAAAAGCAAACCAATATTTGTGTAAACCAAGCATTTATTATTACTTATTATTTATTTACTCAGAAAGAATAAAAAAGGAATTTATGATTATTTATTTAAGAGAAACATCTATATCAGAATAGAATCTAAGATAGGTCTAGTTATCTAATTAGACCTTTTTGGCTACAAAAATCTTATAAAAATATAAACGTTTAATATGCCTATATTTCTGTTTTAATCACTTATTTTTGCCAAATTTATATTTATATAATTATTAAAACGCATAAAGGACACATAAACACTTTACATAAAAGAGCGAGAGATGCGAAAAAATAACATGCTCAATTAATTAAAAAAAAAATGACGTAAATTATAATTTAAAACAAAATACAGTAGCACCTCGACTTACGAACTTAATTCGTTCCCGATTGTGGTTCGTAACGCTAAAAGTTCGTATCTTGAAACACAATTTTCCATTTTATCTTATGGGAAAATTAATTAATCCGTTCCTAGATTTAGAAATTTTGAAAAAAAAAAAAAATATGTATTTGTATATAGTTATATTTTTATTTTTGAAATCTTTGGTTTTACGTGCTTTGTACAAAAATCATCTTCCATTAAATAAAACTAAATTAATTTTTTCATGACTGGTTTTGTAGTTCGGTTTTCGATTTGTCACCATCAGTTACTTCTTTTTGTTTCTTAGGCTTTAAGTTAAAAATTAGTTAACAAAGAATTCGGTATAACGACTAATTATTAATGTAGATCTTTAGCATTATCGAGAATAAGCTGTCTTTATCACATTAACAGTTATAAATGCATATTTTTTAAAATAATAAGCGTTGGTTTAGGTGTTGGTTCTGGTATTGGCTCTGGCATTGGTATTGGTGTTGATTTTGCTTCTGCTGGATGTGAACTTTGGTCATCCTCTTTTGAAAAGAGCCATGATAGATTATAATCGTCAATATCATCATTTCCATGCCTATAATCCTTGTTGTTTTCTGTATCTAGTCCAAATTCTCCTTCATTAGTTATATCCTCAAATGAAGAACCGCTAGCGGGAGCGATAGGAACTTTTAACATACTCGTTAACACTACTGTCAGTAACATCTCCATTACTCTCAGATACATTGATGAAGCTTGAGATATTTTTACACAAAACTTATAGAAAATATTTTAAAATATAATATCAAGAAGCATCATAGTTCGTATCTCGAGGCCAAAATGGGATATGAAGTTCGAATGTTGAGCGGTTCGTAAGTCGAGGTACTACTGTATAAAAATAATATTCAAAAACTATTCAAATTATTAAAAATTTGCGTTGATACATTAAAAATTAGACTGGTAATCGCTTCGTATTGTAGAGAAATTTAATTTTCATTTTAATGTTAAGAAATACCGTTAAAAACATGATATGCTCACATAAAAATTTAGAGAATTTATTTATTTATTTATTTTAGAAGTCTAAAATTAAAAAAAGAAAATTTTTCATTTTTAGTATTGTCTAAATTAGGGGTGGCCAAACTTTTATAGTTCATGCGCCAATTTTTTTATTTTTTAGTTAAGATGCTCCATACAAACTTATACCCCTTTTCAGCCCTTTTAGTAATCCAATGATATAGGCCAGCTAACATGTCACGTGGTCACTGTAACCCAATAAGATTGCTCAAATAGCATTAATCTTCCATCTTAGATTTCATACCAAGTAATTTACGCCAATTAAAATATATAAAATCAATTTCTAATAATCGATACTTGTCTTTAAACTTTCCTGCGTAAATCCCCTAACAAACAAAGTAGTTTCATAAAAATTCATTCAGCCGTTCTTGCGTTATAAGAGAACATACGCATTCATATTCATATCAAGTAATTTACGCCAATTAAAATATATAAAATCAATTTCTAATAATCGATATTTGTCTTTAAACTTTCCTGCGTAAATCCCCTAACAAACAAAAGTAGTTTCATAAAAATTCATTCAGCCGTTCTTGCGTTATGAGAGAACATACGCATTCAGGGGATAAATTGTATAAAAAATTTAAAAAAAATTTTTCTCTGGAGTTCATGCAATGCGACATAGGTTGGCCATCTTCATCTATTTAGATCAGAAAGGCCAAACTACGGCGACTCCTGGTCTAAATAATAGATTCCTGATCTAATTTAAAATTGATCACGATTTGTATTTTTAATATAAATACTTTTGAAGTCACGAAATGACTTGTTCATTAAAATTGGAAAATTTATTTTTATTATATTATAAATAAATATAATCAACAACAGCAAAAACTTGATTTAAATATTCATAATATGACAAAATAACTGCCATCTATTGACATATTTGGAAACAAGATACTGTATACTACAGATATGTACTGGAATAATTTCAAACTTTTAAATCATTTAATAATGGTATAACTGATAAGTACCATATAAAATTATCATATCTCAAATATAAAATTTGATAAGATTATTTTATTGATTTAAAAAACAAAATTGTTTAAAGAATAGTTTCTTCAAAATATACTTAATATTCTTATCTACAAAACGAATTATTACTGAAAGCATATCTTGCAGATCTTGGCTTAATATTATATTAATCTATGCAATTTATACTCAAGTTATCGTTTGAAATATCTATTATTATGAAATACTGATATTTTAGATAATCTTAAGACAGGTGATAAGCACTTTGCATGTTAAACTCGTGTATTTTTGTAGATTAAAATCTCGATAGAACTTGTATTTCGATAAATATTGTACTGGGGATAGTAATTATTTAATTCTTCTAGCACTCAAAAACATCAAAAATAATCATCCTATCTGGATTGATAGCTTTACTGCCCTCCAACATCTACAAAATTCATTAAGCATTTTTCGAAAATTAAAAAAAACTTTCTGAGAAAGTAGAGATTCACCTTCAGTGGATCCCATCATGTATAGGGATTCCAGGTAATGATACTGCTGATCTGGCTAAAAGTAGTTGTCAAAATGACGCTATTGCTAGCCATCACATTAACTTTTACGAAGCCTTTATTCTGGAAGAAAAGGATCCAGATGGATACATGGAAGATATCTCCTTTACATGCCTGGTATTCGGCACGCAGTCCATGGGAATCACTTCTAACTGATCTTGAAGAGAAGAACAGATTGCCCTTCCCAGACTTAAAAATGGCCATTTAAAGATTACGAAATTCATCAATGGGAGAAAACTTTTGAGATCTGCCCCAATTGCACAACTAGTAGGTCCAGGCCTGAACATATCCTCAAATGCTTCAATATTACCAGGGATGATATCATAAAAGACCTTCAGAAAGTAGTTATTAAACTAATAACTACGAACATCATGGAACTGAGTAAGATTAGATTAGGAATAAGACATACACATACAAAATGTAGGTCTGAACTTTAAATATATATATATATTATAATCAAAAATTTCTAATAACTCCGATTCGATAAAATGGAAAAGAAGCGGCATAATTGTGTTCGTTATAAGCAAAAAATTTTACTTTAATATTTTAATATTAAATCATCTTTATAATTAAAATTCGCGTTCCAACTATCGGAAATCTAAAAAGAGAATTAGGATCACAATAGTTGATTGGCTTAAAATTGCCTCAAATGCTGAAGATATATTGGATTCAGAGGTAATAGGCCAATTGTTGCAAACATTATTAATAAAAAAAAAATTAAGTAAAATCATCTCAAATAGAGATTTTATTAATAAAAATTCATAACATATTATCGAAAAGTTTGATTCGTATTAAACGCTAATTATGCAAAATATAGAGGCAAATTTTATGATCTGAATGGAGCGATAATCGCATTGAATCTTATTGTGACTTTTAAAGAGAGAAAGAATTATTTGACATCAATTTTTATAGAATTTTCTTGCTATTATAAGCAGCCGACATAACATTGAGTCTTTTTGCGACTTTTAAACTGAGAGAGAATTATTTAGCATCATTTTTTATAGAATTTTCTTGCTATTATGACCCTATTTGTACAGCTGCATTCAATGTATCCAGCTTTCGAGAACCTTTTTGCTCTAAACTGGACTTAAGCATAGACTATCACGATAGATCGGGCATATTTTATACGCTAAACAACTTACATTTCTGCCAAAATGCCGGTTCGACATGCAAAATGTTGTTATTAATCTTAAATTCTATATAATATATTCACATCGCAAAGTATATAGTTTGCATCCTGTTTGTATGTATTTTTCTTGTTTTTGTTGGGTTATTTGTTTTACAGGGTGCTCTTATTGTACTCTAGTATACTACGTTGAGAGAAATAAATGAGTATGAGTATGAACATAATTTAATTCGCTCTAACTTATCCATAGCAATCTTTCCCTCGGTTGTTAGGATGAATGTCTTCCGTCCTTTCATTAAATCTGTATTACAAGCTGTCCTTTGTTTCGGTCCATTTGTCCTTAAAAATAAAGACACACACACACACACGTTTCTAAAATAGATAATAAATATGTAGTTAGTTGTATAAATCGAAAATCATTAAAATCAATTCAGTTGCATGTCAGTTAGAAAGTGAACTCATCCCTTAATGGATCTTATGAATTCCTACCCACCTGTCCTTCAGTAACAATCAAGTATTCAGTGGACTACACAAGGACGATAGTCGGTAGATCTACCGACTAGCAGTATATCAGTCTTCTTATTCTGAGGACGGACACGACTGCATTCCGCGCGATCTTGTCCATCGACAGGTGCCGTGTTTCCCACGCTCCTACTTCTGTTCTACCTTGATCATGCATGGAAGATGCCGAAAACCTCTTTTAAAATCAATATATATGTCCCTGTTACGTTCGCTGTATTTAATCTTATTAGTCGGCTTGCATGAATGGATACTTTTTAACCCATCGCAGCAAAGTATCCTAGTTTGCATCCTAACATAACTTACGCTTACTCGCAACAGAAGTAAAAATTCTAAACACGCAACCGACGTTAAGAGCTCTAAATTTATAACTCGGCCTATTTTTACGAATTTTCCTTTTCAAAATAAAAAATATAAAATAAAACAGTTTTCTTTTATTAATTTTAAAGTTTAGAAAAAAAAATTTTATTTTACAGACTTACTAAATTTCCATAACTGCAAGGACAGAACTATTTATGTAGTTTTAATAACTGAAGTGTGGCATGTGTACCGGATTTATTTGTCATTCAACGTAAGTTTTCGTACAAGAAACATGCGACATGCATTGCTTACAAGTTATTTTAATATTTTTATATTTGTGCAGAAATATAATTCCACCTTGACGGAATTCTTGTTAATAAACGCATTCAAAATTTTGTTAATCGTAAAACGTGGTTAATATCGAAGTCAAAGGCCTTAAATTCTATCAAAATTGCATCTTATCTGACAACAGAAGGACCGGTAGCACTCAGCATGACTCCATGGGAAACGGTGGCCAATGACGTCATGTCATGAGTGTTCCTGCAGTGTGGGATTTGTTCCACGTGCCACTCGCTTGCCCCTTGATCTGTGCTTTAGGGGGAAACCGTTCACATTTTTTCCGCTTCATAGTTTAATAACCTCTCTGCTACCTATTCTTTCTTCAAAAAATCTTCATATTTTGTTACAGGTGGCAGATACTTATCTCTCTCTCTCTCTCTCTCTATCTCTCTCGAGACATTTGAGCTGATTTAATTAATCAAAAAATTATATTAATGGATTAGATCTAAGAAATGCACGAATCCGTCAAAAGCGTACTACTGCTACAACTACAGTATACATATTTTATCCATGGCAGCGGTGAATCAGATATCAAACATGGTCACTATATTATTTAATTCGTCACAACGTTCCTAGTTATTCAACATTAATATAATCATCGCGCTGTTCCTGATACTAGACCAGAACCATCATCAACATGTCAACCACGCCTTGGTAACCAACCACGAATCGAATTAACCATTCCCCATTTACTTCCTCAGGGAAAATAGGTTTCTAGAGAGTCCTTGGCCTAGTCCCATCGTTTTCACTTGTTGAATTGTAAAGAGTACCAGAAAGGGTTTTTATCCATTATGAATAAAGCATGTATATCTGAGAAAATTTATAATAAAACTACAACTATGGTAATCTATGGTGTAAAACTAGATAATATATATCCTCTGTTTAAAGAAAAAATCGCAGGATTAGTCAGAACTATTTTTTCCAGTTAGTTTTATTGAAATTATGATAACATATGATTGTTTTGGATTTTTTTTTTTATAAGGCTACAGTAAATGGTTAATGATATTATCGATCAAGTAATTGTTAAAAAATAAATATATATATTCTTATTCTATGGGATTGAGAATAGAGTTTATCTCCGAATGACTCGGTACGATCAACAATCTCTCTGAAGTCGTCATAAATCAGTAAATAGCTTCCAGCACGACCAACTTCGTGATCCGGGTATTAATCGACTAGAAGGGTTTGGGAAGGGCTTACAAAAATGCATCATGAAAGCAAAAGGGACTGACTCTGCCTGGTATAGTTCAAACGACATAAACTCAAATAAATTATCAGATTACAACTTTCTTTGCACTTACAAAATGCTAAAGAGTCGACGGGGTTCTTTGCAAAATGAATATGATTTAAAATTTATGCATTGCTAATTTGTTAAGCTTAGTAATTTAGGTAAATAAGATAAAATAGTGATTTTTTTTTTTTTATAAAGTTTACTATAGAACTAGGCTTTCTTTACTGATAATTTTGAGTTCAATGCCTTGCGAGTGACCATCATTCAATTTATCAAAAGAAACGGAAATACCACGAAAGGTCAAGGTAATTTTATGCTGCTTCTATCAATACTAGTACAGAAAAGTCTGTGCAATATATTGCACGTTAGTGAAACAATATAAGTTTACTATATTCTTACTTATTTGTCTATATTGAAATATGCAGACTTAAAAATGTCGACATGGCTTTAATCTATAAACTTATGTCGTGTAAATATTTTATTAACTGTATACAGTGAAGTAGTGTTTATACTTAAGAATTATAAAATAATTTTTCCAAAATCGGTTAAATTGAGAAAAATTTGCAATATATTAAGTCACTCTACTCCTACAGCCTAAGAGTTTGTTTCTCATTAAATTATTCAAAGAAATAAAGCGATAAAATAAATTTTATACTGTACTAAACTTAATATGAAGAATATTTTAATATAAAAAGTTAATTTTTACAACTCAATTAAGCAAATAAGTTGTAAAATAATAATAATTAAGTTAAAGTTTGGCAGAACTTTACAGAGTATCAGGAAGTAGACTTTATAACAAATTTTCATCTTATGTTATCAGAATAATATCGATTATTTATTAAAAAATAATTAAAAAATTAATTTCTATCTAATTCTTATTTTATTAAGCACCATTTAATAAAAGATTTTCCGATTATATTTTTAAATTATTAAAATAATGTACGTAAAAATACTGAGCTTACATGTTCAATAAAATTAATTAATAATGATCCATTTTCTTATAGAAAGCCTTTGAATGTTGTAATTTATTAACTGAATTAAATAGTTAATCGTGTTGATAATTAAATAATGGTATTAGAATGTTTCTCTATTGATTTAACAATAATCTCAGTATAGAGTTAACGTTATGTTTTAATATGTTTGCCTCATAACCAATCCGTTCCGAATAAAGATGGCTCATGGTAAATGCTGGGATATTCCTAGCAGAAAAATGATATAAAACAAGAAAGGAAGATATCACTAGATGTAGGAGCAGTCTATGATGGTCATTGAAATGCCTTGCTCTTTAGTATCCAGTAGGATGGAAAGAGCATAAAATTTATTAAGAAAAAGATATCAAAGGATTTTTGGAAGGTTTTTCAATATCCTAGGTGCATCAAGGATTATAGGAGACTGCTGATAAAACAATAAAGGGCATCTGGAGTAAGTTTGCCTTTTCTTCAGACACATCTCCAAAAGTTGATCCTGTTGCCTAAATAACAAAAATTAACATTATATTTTAATTAAAATGTTAATTTTCAATTAAAAATTTATACAATGCAATTTTTGTAAGAAATTTTAATTCTATGTGACTGTCAAAGTCTTCTGCTCTTGAAATATCATTGTATACAGTACAGTATTATTGTTTGATACTTTATTGCACAATTTAATGCTTTCAAAAACAAGAAAAAAAATCAATTTATATGACAGTTAATGAAAAAAAAAATTTCCCAAAAATTCTTCATCGTCGTCTTTGTTTCTGTTTATATTAATAGCTTGTATAAAATCCACTTTTCTTTATTAGAAGTCCGCTTTGAAAGGAGATGTCTAGACTGTTGAGAATTTGAAATATTCGATCATAGATTTGCTTTTATAGGAAAGTTGTCAACGCCAAAAGATCTATTTTTGTCAGCAATTTAATTAGCGGAAATGTCGACAAACAAGTTGTCAGGTTGTTTATCTCATTCGTCATGCGTACACTTCGTGCTTTTGATGTCACGCAGAAAGGACTCCGGGCACGATCCATTCTCTTCGATGCTAAAGAAAATAATGAAGATAGGGTCGCGCAACAGGTCATCGAAAGAGCAAAATAATTCAGGGAAGGGTTTTTAAAGGTAAGAGGTCATAATCCTTTCCTATCCGTGGCCTCAGACACACGGCTAATCTTCTTCTTCATTCACAAATTCTACTCGTATTTTTCGTTTTATATTTCGCTTGTGATTTCGAAGATTATAATAATTATCGCTGAAGAGTTCACTATTGTATATGCTTTTCAACATCACTTTTGGCTATTATGAATTGCGGAAGTACTTCTACGCCATACCCATTCTATTCTGCAACACTCCTAAAATAATTATCGAATAGCAATAAAAACAAAGTTGTTATATATTTTAAATATATCAATACTTAGGTAAGACTTTATACTCTTATATCGAAACTTCTAAGAAGAGAATCTAGAAAAAAACCTTCTCTAGATTCTCCAGAATCTAACTTCATTATCATAAAATTATCAATGTTCATTTAGGGATACGAATAAACATTGAGAATCTAGACAAGATACTTCTCTAGATTCTCTAGAACAGGGGTTCTTAACCGGAGGTATTCATGGCTTTTGGGGGTATGGGATTCGATCTCTAAAGTACAGTAAATTCAAATTGTTGACATATTTGGAAGTCATATTGGCAACTAATATAAACGAATGGTGATGATTATTTCGACAGTCTAGTGAAGGGTGTATGAGACCATTAGACAATCCATGAAGTCTAGAGTCATCAAAAGGTTAAGAATCCCTGCTCTAGAATCTAGAGAAATATCTTCTAGAATAGAATCTTGAAAATAAGTTTATCTTAATCGCGATGATAAGGAAAACATTTTAATTCAACTATTTCCATGAAAACAATGTCTAAATGTTAATCTGGAGTTTAAAAATAAAGTTAGAATAGTTAATTTGAAAGTTAATCTTGAATTAACTAATTTTATTCGGTGATATTCTTGATTTTGCTCAGATAACTTGCCAAAACCAATTTTTACGAATGTTATCCGAGGAATATAATATTCGCCAAGTTTGCTGTGCTATGAATATCGAACCAGATAAATCTTCCTCTTTCTTATTCCAAATTGGCTAGTAGTTGCGGCTGTCGCTAGCGGGGGTTCCAGGGGCCTTTATTATTATTTTTTTAACGAGAGAACTTGTAGCTCAATTCCTTTCCCCTAGAAAATCACACCGTTCGTGATCCTAAAACTAAACCGAAATCCGTTGGACCGGAACTCGTGGTCAAACCAATTTGAGTTACAGTACTTATGTATCCCTAAATAAACATTGATCAATTTTATGATAATGAAATTTGATCATTTTAAACTATCGAGATTAAAACCAATGGCATCTAAAGAATCCGGAGGTAGTGAAGTAGTCGAAAGTTACCATTGGTGAGATTATCAAAAAAGAGAGTTTGTTCACTGATAATTAGGTACGGCATTATAACTAATTACTGAAAATACCGCAATTATAATTTTGTACTTATAGGAGATAGTCTTTGGAGGCTGATGTCTCCTTATCAGAGGTCATTTTCAATGGCTAGACAAGAATAGTGGTATAGCGATAGATGATATCCGGTTTCGAGTTACTGTAATCATTGTAGTGGCAATGGGCTCTAATCCATCAAAGAATATACATATCTAATATATTTCCTTCTACTTTAATCGCTTTCATTAATGCACATAAATTCTCATAAGATAAATTGCGACATTCAAAGATATTCTAGTAAAATAAAGATAAATTATTATGATTTTCTGCGATCATGGTCATACTTTTCATAATTAAATCATTATAAAATTATAATAAATTATTTGGTGAAGCAAAATATACGTATTGATATTTTGATCTGGAATTTTTAATGTTTATTGTTGAAACTACGTGAAATTCTATTAAAAATTATTAAAAAATTATTTTTATTCTCGCACTAATTGAAGTATTAACTATATGTAAAATACTATAGAGTACGGTAATTAGTTCTTGTTTTGTGAGATTCCGGCCATTGGTCAACTTCACGATGAATAACCACAATACTAACAGTTTAAGAAATATTTATTTTCATATTTTGCATTGTTGTTCAACATCTAAATTAATAACTTACCAGGAATTGCATCTCAAATCATCATCAAACCAATTGCCAAATCGAAACAATCTCAAATCATCATCAAACCAACCGCCAAATCGAAACAAAAATAGCGAATCGAAACCGGAAGTTGAGCGCCGCCTGGCCGCCAATTCTGGATCGAAAATTGAGTGAATAGTCCGATTTGCGAATAAGCATTGCAGCTTTATTGAATCCGTAAATTAGTTCCAGATACAACTAATTAGCTAAGTTAATGAACCAATGAGAAATTTTTAACAAGTTTTCTATTTGTTAACTAGAAGATATGACAGCAAAAGATAACAAAAATAATTTTTTTTTTCAAATATTATGTTATTAACATAATATATTATAGTATTTATTAATAAAAATTAAAAATATTTTTCAGTTTGGTCTATACCAGTGGTACGTTTTCATAAATGCGTACCACCAAACACAAAATTCAAAAATTTCAGTACCACCAACAAAAATATGACTCGTTTACAAAAACATAAAGTGAAGATTATACACGTACCATTAGTCATGTCTCGCGTACCATCAGTGGTACGTGTACCACAAGTTGAGAGGTCTATGATAAAAATATAAAAGTATTTTCTGACCCTCTTTTCAAAATTATGTACAGAATGTCTCGTTACAAAGAAACAACGTAAACATTTTTAAGTATACTTTATTAAACATAAATAAACAATTACATTCTAGCAAATCATACAAAAATTCTATAATAGCAAGAAGCAGTTGAAAATCAATCGTATGATATTGAAAAGTTTCGTTCACATTGAGGTGAAAAGACTTTTAAGTAAGTTTCCTTTAAGGATAAAACTCATTTTGAGAATCAGTCTTGGTGTTTGCTGAATGGTGATTCTCAGAACGACGTTATATACTTAAAAGAATTTTTCTTGAAAATGCCAACTGCTGGTGGTTTTACTTGAAACTATATTATCGCTGTATTTTACATCTTTCGGCATCTTCGGTTTTGTTTTAAGCTGAAAATGACGAGTATAAAATGTAGCCGAAAACGTTTCTTAATAAAAATTTAAGAAATTTTTAAGCTTTTATAAATTTTGTAAGGCAAAGTATTTGGTATAAAAATACTGCTGTTATCAAATTAACGAAACGACAATGTATCGTTAATATTAAGACCAATCGTAGTGAATATCTGCTATGAGCATTATTTATACATACATAAATTTTATTTTAATTATTTTATAATTAATCATTTGATGCATAATACATAATTTAGATCAGTTAAACTATCTGTTATATAATTTTCAAGAACATTCTCAGTTCGATTCGAACACACAAACTTACGAAAATATCGAATTTTTAAAATTCATCCCATAGAAATAAATAAATATATATATATATATCATGTTACACTCAAATATAAATAAATCATTAACAAATAAGAATAAGAAAATAAAATAAGTGAGCAGTGTCATATAAAAGGAATTTAACTTTAAAAATGCGAAATTCGGTAATTAATTACGACACGCTTGTCATTCGGGTAGCGCCAAAGTATCACTGTATCACTTCTACGTTACGCTGGATTTAATTGGAAAAAAAAAAAGTTTAAAAAATAGAAAAATTTCTAAAAATATTTTGTGGTTTCGATTTAAGTGAACTTTCACCCGTGGTTACGATATTTCGAGCTTCTCTAATATATAGAATAAATAAGGATCTCTACTCGAAGAATGTACTCATCGGCATCTTCAATCAAGCAGTTTCTTTATTTAAATTAAAGAAAATTTAATGTAGTATATATGCAAATTTTTAATGAAATTAATAAGAATTCATTTAAAATATTTTTGAAAATTTTAAATAGTTTTAATTTTGTTACTTTGAACGGATTTTCTGTTGTAATCTCTTAATCCATTGAGTTATTTTTATATACTACATGTTTAAAAATATTTTCAATTGCGATTTTTAGAAAATTAATCGAATTCGAAATATTCGATTAATTAATCGAATAAATTAATTGAATTCGAAAAAGTAATCGAATTCGAAATATTCGATTACTTAATCGAAAAAAAAAATTAATTGAATTCGAAAAAATAATCGAAAATTAATCGAATTCAAAATATTCGATTAATTAATCGAAAAAATTAAAATTGAATTCGAAAAAATAATCGAAAATTAATCGAATTCGAAATATTCGATTAACTTTCTAAAAATCGGTTTTTTAGCTATAATAAAATATTTATATAATTAAAGTGGCACATTCTGAAGATTTCTTAATAATCGATTCCTCTCTAGATTAAAGGCGATCGAGTTCGATTTCTATTTCAAATAATTATTTATATGACGTCAATTTAATGTAAGAAAAGAAAGTGTTTTACAGTGAAAAGCGACTTATTTATAAATAAGAAAAAATTCTTGTATTTTTAAGTAATTCGAAAAGATCTCGGTGATGGTTAGCGGAATACAGGTAGGAGGAAAGAGGCGTAGAATACACTCACGCAACTTGAACATTTGCCAGACTAATTTCGGACCACTGTCCTCTAATGAACGGCATGAAAACGATTTGAGACGACACAGGGCAATGGGAAATCTGCGGTGGCCCCCTTTCCTCCTTAGGGGGACAGTTTAGTGAAGTTTTAGTAAGAGTTCCTTTTTTCTTCGCTGGTGATTCGTAATTGGTTTCCGCGAAAAAGAAACCGCTTTGCTCTGTCGGCGTTTGAAATAGCTTCCCTCCCCCTCACATGACTGTCTCGGAATTTTTTTTCTTTCCCCTTAGTTCTTTTCTCAAGTGTGACCCTCTTTTGGTCCTGTACTTAGTAAAGAACCGACGAATTAAAAACCCATCTAGACTTGTCGGTAAATTTTCTGCTCTTCTGCAAACGTTTGCCGAAACTATGCAGGAATCGTCATCCCGAAACTGTCATTTAAAACAATCTCTATCACTTAACCTACTTATTTTCGAATATTTGCGTACTTTACCAATCACACAATCACAGATCTTCGACTTTTTAATTAATCGCATTGTTGTCGTTACAACGTAATTTCGTTGACGTCTCCGTTTACTGACAATGAACAGATACCAGTGGCAGACGAAAAAATGTGGATGGATTATTCGGTAATAATTAACCTAAATCTAAACTAAGATTTGGTTAGATTAGCCTAATTTTACTTAATTAAGCCATAAAGGCAGAAATTCGGACAAAAGAATCAGATGCTTATCCCACTCGAAACGACGTTGAGGATATTTAAATTGAACATGCAAAAAAATTCTTTTATACCATAAAATAAGAGGGGGTAAACAAAGAAAGATTTGCTGATACGACGGTACGTAATGAGAAGTAAATAACCCATCAATTATTATTATTCATTGAGCGATTAAGTATCAAACATTCCTATCAGACTTAATAAGAAAGATTCTTGTTGATATAGCGAAATAACTCTATTGAAATTAGAAAGAAAAAGAAAATTTTCTGTCGTGAGCATGTTTATCTGGGCGTTTTCTACCAAACAGAAATATCATGGAAGGAATAGTAAAATCCGACACGTACAAACGTTTGGTCACGAATTTCGAAATCCACAGGCTCCGCCCTTTAATCGTGACTGACTTTAGTCGAACTCGAAGGAAGAAGGACTTTCGGGGCGTCGTCCGATAGTTTATTGAAGAATCTGAATATTCAATATTTCTACAACTATTAGATTTTTTACCGAAGGTCTACAGATTGCAAAAAAAGGTGGGGTGAATATTGTAGTAGGTGGATAGATGTCCTTCTCTTCTTTTTCACATCGCAAACACCCTAGTTTTGTGTTCCGAATAGCTAACCAGTTCTTTGGGAATTAGGACTGTTGTCCTTCTGTATTCTCGTTATATAGGTTGTGACCAAACTGAAGGATATCCTTCACCGAAAAAATTTCTATTATAGATAAAAAGAATTTCGATTATTGTGAAGTTTGCCGACAGAGCTTAGCTTAAAAAAAAAAAAAAAGAGAGAGAGAAGTGTTTGAGTAATGAAGACGTATATATATATAAATTTTAAGCGATAGACCTCACATAGAGGAAAGTGAAAAAGATTTTAAGATTCGTGATGTTTCCCCACACCGATAGATCACGTTAGTGCTGCCAGTTTTACGCATTTCCTCATCCCACGTGAGTCGAATGTCGGAGAAAAAGCATGCACTGCTGATAATGAATAAAATTACCGAAAGATTCCCTCGAGATAATGTAAATAAGTAGAGTAAGCAAAAACTTATTGCAATCCTAGAGGTGTGTGTGTAATTAAAATAAATGATACATGCTCCATACTCGACAGTTATAAATTAAAAATAATTCATATTTAATCAGCATTAATCCATTTACATTTAAATATCTTAGAGATATGATTTTTAGAATGGTATATCGTGAAAAGCAAAAATTTGCACGGTTAATTATTAAAGCATCGTAGTAAATTGGAAACACCCACTATAGAACACCATGAACACTTCTCATGTGGGTGTGAGCGTTGAAAGGAACACCTGCAAACGTTAAATTATCCTGAGCACTATGAGTCATTTTTGGTAGGCCTACTAGACAAGCTGACCGTGACGGAATATGGAAGAAAAGCGTGTCCTCCTTTGGCATATTGGCCGTTCTGAGAACAGAAGAGAGACGACCAAGAAGAATATTTTTTTTTTTTTTGCTTTTAAGAACCGCAATAAAACTAACTCATGTGTGCAATTAGTACTTGACAGATTTATAGTTAGAACTTCCACATTTATGAAAGTGTTCCAAGGTAAAGATGTTTAAAATTCTAATAGAGAAGCTAACCGACAACTCCCCTATAAATGGAATATTCAGTATTTATAAGATATGATGTCATATAAGTGGGTTTAATTGTTTTAACTAGCTGCATAGATTCTAAACAAACAACAACAATAAAAAAAAACAATCATCGCGGATTAATTTTTATTCATAAGGAATACAATGAAAAGCACATTAAATATTTGTTTTCTATTCAAATTTCGATTGTATTATTTATGCAGAAAGTACGAAATTAATTTAATTTTGATAATGGTTTCAGTGAAAAGTTAATGAATTATTAATTTAAATTAATTCATTTTGTAATTACATTTGAGCGTAAAGTAAAATACATTACGGTATATCAAAATAATTTCTCCTTAATTAAATAAATTTTCCTTCGAAAGTTTTTGAATATATTTTCTTTAATTTAAAGCATTTAAGCGAATTTGAGTTAAATTGAGATACGCACCTCCATATAAACAGAGAAGAAGAAGATTAAGATAAGCGAGATGAAAATATTCTTAAGAAGCTTCTACATAGAATATCATGTTAATTTATCTCTTTCGACACTGTTTAATTGAAATAATGGCCAAATCCAAGCCCAAATGGCCCTAGAAATAATAAATTTTTAGAATAAACTGCAAAAAAAAAATGCTCATTTGGGTTTGAGAATGGCTATTTTTGTTTTGGTTAATCCGCGACAAATTATTCGATTATGCTTGTTTATTTCTTATATTTTTGAGTTAAATTAATCTAAAAAAGTTAAATTTTTATTTTATTAAAGAAAAATATATTTATATTCTACTAATTAAATATAAATTTCAAGTAAAGTATGCGCTTCTCACAAACGCATTCTTTCGTTCCGTTTTAGGAGTTTCGTAACAAGATCCATCAATGATGCACTTATTTTTCATCAAAAGCAGCTTTGTAATAAAGTACACGCTTATCGGTGAAAGGTCTATTTATCACCGTTTAGACCCAATACCTGTTCACAATTTGAAAGCGCATCCTTACGTGAATCGAGTACCGATCATAAAGGAAACCATAAAAGAAGATAGTCTAATGATAAAAATGAGTACAGAACTCCGATACGAATCACAAAATGCAGATTTTTTTTTTTTAAGCCTTGGGGTAGAGATTATCCCAAAAGTTGTAGTCAAGCATTTATATAGCGGATGTTCCACAAACTTGGGTTCGATGTCCGACAGACAGCTACCGACCTAAGAAATATCTGGACTACACAATATTCTTCACTCATAGCACGTACGGTAGCCGCCCAGGACATAATTACGGCGGCTCTGTCTCTTCTAACCCTTAACCATCGATCAAATGCGTTCTGCAGTAGATTCTCTATATACTGCTCTTCGATAATATTCAGCCTACAGTAAAAATTAGGCCAGAGGGGGGTGACTACACGAAGAAAGTTTAATTGTAAATTACACGATTCGCAAAATTGGGGTTTTTTTTTTTTGTGCAACATAAAAAAATATTTAGTACAGCGGTTCTCAACCTTTTCATACTCGCTTTTCAAAAATTTCAGTATTACCAACAAAAATATGCCTCGTATACAAAGAGGAAGTGAAGATTATACAAGTACCACTAGTCGTGTCTCGCGTACCACAGGTTGCGAAACGCTGGTTTAGTGTATATGCTTCTCTCATAAACTACTTTTCTTACTTAATGTTGTATATTTTTTGTCCGATTTTGTGGATTGTTCTATGGGGGATCTTACTATACATGTCTGTATTCTTAGAATCTAATAACTGAGTATGAGTATGCAAAAATTCTAAATTAAATTTTATTAAATTTATTTTATATTGTCCGATTTTGTGGATTGTTCTATGGGGGATCTTACTATACATGTCTGTATTCTTAGAATGTAATAAATGAGTATGAGTATGCAAAAATTCTTAATTAAATTTTATTAAATTTATTTTATATTTTGTATAGATGTTTCTAGCATTAAATATTAAATATTCATTCCGAATATAAAGATAAAAATCGCATTTAACAATTGACTATCACACTTTTTTGATGCCAAGTGAGAGTACTTTCAATCCTAATTTATGCTCAGAATTACGAAATCGGGATAAGAAAGGAGTGTTTCTAACTTAGGTTATTTGTGAGAAATATTCATGGTTCTTGCCTTAACATCTCTTCTTCGTGATTCACGTTTTTCACGCACATTTATGTTTCTTTTGGGGTGGGTCTTTACCTGCAAAATTTTCTCTTTTGTCATTCATTATTTTGCTTGTTCCATTTTAACCCCTCTATAATTTTGAACTAGAATTTTTCAAATTTTGAAATTAATTTTGCCTTAATATTATTCATATCTTGTTAAAGATTAGAACCTTATGGGCATGGATATATCGTTACATAAAACTTTCGCAAATGGGATCGATTACGAATCTTAAAAAATGTGTATAGTTAGTGTGACTAATTTAACATGAAAAATTTTGCAACTATCATAATAAATATAGGTCAATCTAATAAAAACTAATTATAACTTACAATAGCCTTATAATTTATAATTTGATTAGGTTAAAAAGACAAATAATATATATATTTTTAACCCTTCAATCATAAATAATGAAAATTTTCTTTTTCTTTCAGGAAAAAAGTGGAGGAGTTTAACTCCTCAGGAGAGACGTCCTTATGTGGAAGAGGCAGAGAGATTGAGAGTACAACACATGCAAGATTATCCCAACTATAAATACAGGCCGAGACGGAGGAAAACATCTAAACGTGGAAGTCGGAAATTGGCCGGAAATTCTCCATCTAATTCTCCACAAACATCTTCATTATCTTATTCTTCTGGTTTAGGTGCAGAATATGCCTTTCCTGGAGACATGGGCATGAACTATTCTGGAAATCTTATGCAAACTTCTTCGGAATTTTGTGGTATTCAAACACCAGAATCTTCTCCTCACGGAAGCCCCTGTTCCGAAGCTGTCCACTCGAGAAGAAACGAAAGTTCTTATCAATCTTCCTATGCAGCTCAATCCGAAGCACCGTCAGGTCCCGTTTCGGCCGATCCTTTGATAAGGTCTCTTCCTACACCAGAAATGTCACCGATAGAGCCTTGTGAACAGGAAGGTTTCCAGTTCGCGACAGGAAATAAAGAAGCCGTTGATCTATCTCACGGTCCCACGGTGGAGAATCCTGTCAGCCAACTGATGTCCAAATTTAGCGAATCTTCTACCTTCCTAAAGAACATCCGTCCTCCTTTCCGGCATCGTATGACTCAAGTTGTCGGACCCCAAGGACTATCGAGTAATTTACCGACTCTGAGAGCTTTAATTACATCAGGCACATGCGGTTATACACCCGGTTGTGGTTACATAAATCAGCAATCTTACTATCATCAATCAAAATCGCCTAATTGTTCCGATAGACCGTCCTGTGCCTTACAAAACGGTATTTCGGCCTATCGTCCACCGTCTTACTATCATCCGTCCGAATTTCAACCCTACTATTCCAACGAACAATCGTATACGGACTCCGATTACGTAACCGACGTCGATCGTAACGAATTTGAGCAATACCTGAAAACGTCACAGAATTATCCTAGCAGCTATAGTTACGCTCAGTCTCATTACTCTTATCAACAAGGATGTGAAGGAGAACCGTCGATTTATCATCAAGAAGATTGTTCGCAGTCGGATGTCTCGTACGACACCAACCATACTTCCGTCCCCAATACATCATCGATGTCTTTATATGGTAACAACGTAACAGTTAAATCTGAGCCATCTACAGAATCAGCTTCTGCATTGATCGAAGCCTTAGCAGCTACGCGACATATAATGTCGTGATTTATCCAATTATAGGACTGTGACTTTTCAAACCAATATTCGTGGACACGAATTTGAAAATTTGTGATGATATCCAATATTTCCACCGTCACATATATATATATTGCTCTGTAAAAGCAAGCAAAATCAAAAATACAATCGCAAAATCCATAAAGCGGAATTTCCTGTGATTTTTTTTTACATTTATCAATGTGAAGACATGGAATATTTTGTGAAGCATCAGAACCTCAGACTATATACAATGTTTTTTTTTTTTAAAGAGGAGACGGTATAACGAGGTAACGAAGAAGAAAAACACGTAACTCCAGAAAATTTTTAATCGTTAAACTTTTGCATTTCCATCTACATGTGAGATGTTTTCGTGGACATTCGACTTAAAACAAAATTGTAAAAGATGCTACGCTTCTTGTTACAGCTCTGCCTCCAACACAGGTCGGCATAGACAGACTATTTTCTTCATTCCACTTGATCAGAGCTGATCAGAGAACAGACAGCTGAACTTGCTAAGGCTGTTTTGTTTATTAGAAATAATGCTTAAATTTAATTTTGGTATTTGCCTATTTGGTATGTAATTAAAATTTAAAACTCTAAAAAGAAGCTTTTACTTTTTAATCCAGTGTTAATTTTATTTTAACAGGCATTTATACTAGTTAGAACTTGGAATAGTTATTTAGAAATTATATTTAAAGTAATTTTGGCATAACTAAATGCTTCCAAGGAGAAAAATTTTATTATTATTCAAATTTCAATAGCAATAAAATAAATCATGTAAAATTTTAAAGGACATGCATTTCTCTTTTCAGTGTATTAAAGTTGCTAATTGTTATCTCAGTTGTTGATATTGTAAATTGTAACAACCTATATACAGCCCAAATTTTGGATAATATCTCTTAAAAATTGTAAGAAAGTATGGGCCAAAGTGCTATAAAATTAATATAAAGTAGCCAGAAGACTCACTTGCAATAATAAAATATTAAAGTTAACTATGCAGGAGTTGGAGTCAGATCTTACAAATTTTTGGGAGTCTGAGTCAGATTTTTTTGAAAAGTGGAGTGGGAGTCGGAGTCGGATTTTTTTTAAAAGGTGGAATCGGAGTCGGATCATTTACTATCTGACTCTGCAACACTGCATAATATATGTATATGTATAGATACAGCTGATGAGGTCATCTCTATATCCATACTTTGCAGCTTCTTCAATCAAATTACTTAACAATGTTTGTTCTAGTGATCTTATTACTAGTTCCGTCAGGACTCCTGCTAGCGGGCTACCTATAGGAACACCCTGCGTTTGTTGGTAAAACTTCCCTTTAAACCTGTAAAAAGAACGGTAACAAAAAAGATTAGCCAAATCCCTACATAGCTTTAGGTTAGGTGTTTTAGTTGAGAGATTTTCCAGCAGGAATCTATACAAGCAAAGACATGTTGGCTCTATTTGCAGGGATGGGTACAGCTTTTCAATATCTAAAGTTGTAAGTATTGGATCTTCTGCTAATTCTATTTCTTTAAGCTTCTTAATGAACTCTTCACTAGAGTCAACAACAAATTTATAACCTTTAATCTTCGTGTTGATCCATCTAGCCATTATTTTCTCTACATTATACAGAAAAGGAAAATAATGGCTAGATGGATCAACACGAAGATTAAAGGTTATAAATTTGTTGTTGACTCTAGTGAAGATACATTTTGTATATAAAAAATCAAATAAAACAAAAATAAATTAACATTGTAACATAGAGTTTGTATCCAATGTTGTACTACAATAGTCTATCCAAAAACGTATAACTTAAGAAATAGATTGATATGAGTATAAGTTATACGTTTTTGGATAGACTATTGTAGTACAACTTTGGATACAAACTCTATGTTACAATGTTAATTTATTTTTGTTTTATTTGATTTTTTATAAATTAATTTACCCATGCTGATTGCTATAGAAGATGAAAAAGGATAACCATGGTAATGATGTGTATTTTATTTTTTGTTTTTTATGTTTATTTTATCTTTACATTTAAATAATTCTAGAACTCTGAATTCTTTTGTAAAAAGAACAATTAACGTTCAAGTTTGTTTTGAATAAGAACCTGAAGATGGCAGAAGATGCCGAAAACATTAACTCAATAAACATCATTTATTTTTCAGAACTATTCTCAACTGCGTATAGTGCTTATGTTTTATTATTGTATATTAGAGAGTTTAAGCAGTTAGTTTAAGTATGTCTATGAATAAACACAACTTGCTTTGTTCTTGCACAACTTGCTTTTTCTCTTCAATTAACATTCAAGTTTGTTTTGAATAAGAACCTGAAGATGGCAGAAGATGCCAAAAATATTAGTTCTGAAAAATAAATGATGTTTATTAAGTTATTCTCTACTGTGTAGTGTGCTTATGTTTTATTATTGTATACATCTGATGAGGGTCAGATAGACTAAAAATGTTTCTGTAACTGTACAATAACTATGTAAGATATCGGAGTTTGAGTTATACGTAAATTTATCCTCCTCCATCAGTCAAATATAGGTATATATATATATTACTCGGTTCCTAAATCAAAGAAAAAAAAAGGTATTACCTATTTTACATTGATATCCGAATTTATACCATTATTTTAGTTTTATAAGTACCATAGTTACTTTTAAAACAATTAATCGTTAAAATCTTAAAGATGCCTCTCGTTAACGAGGTCTGTACACTTATATCGGTAATTATTCACAACAAATAATTTTTGTTTTAGTTTCCTCCTCTATCTTAATCAGTATTTTTACTTGTATAAAAATGTTATGAACGAATTTGTTTATGACTTATTTTAAAGAATAATACGTTATATGTGCAGTGCAGTATAATTATAATGAGTTAGAAGGATAAATTAAGTAAAATAAATAAATATATATACGAAGTGCCTTGAAAAATAATTGCAAAAAAAAATCGCATCGTGCCTTTCGTAAAAGGAAATAGTTTAAACATTCTTCATCCAAAGAACAAAAAGAAGAAAAATAAAAAAGAAAAAAGTAAGAGATAATGTGTGCCTATACTGCATAAAAATTTACAAGACAGTTATTTATAGTATACAGGAAAAGATCACACATATATGCAAATGCGTGTACATATGCAGATTCTGTATCTTATGTAAGTAAACAAGTGTACATTTATCTAAAACTAAAAAAAAGACAAAAAAATACGTCAGAATTTGCTCAGAAATTAATTTAAAAAAGATTTTTTTTTTGTTTGATATTTTTTTTTTTTTTTTTCAAAATGGAAACTCTTCGTTGTTTATGAGAGTTTCGAGATATAAAAATAAATAAATAAATAATAAGTGTGTTCGTAAATTAAATCTTTTTAAATACTCTAGACTATATTTACTATCGGTATATATGGGAGGAGGTTTTTTTTTCTCACTGTTAAATTTGTATTATAAAGATATTCTATCTATTCCTGTAGTCTAGTGAAAAAAAAAATCAAAATGCCTTATACGTTCTTGTAAACCTCTTCTCCTTTGTATCGAATTTAAAAAATTTTTTCTACTTGCACCACAAAGAAAAAAAGATCGTCTTCCGAACGATGTGTACAAAAAAAAAAAAAAAATCTACTTGCACCACAAAGAAAAAAAGATCGTCTTCCGAACGATGTGTAAAAAAAAAAAAAAAAAATATGTTAAATTTTCAAGTGTTTGTATAACGATGTTTCGGCGGGAAAAGCTGATTGTTGTACAAGAGATTTTTCCACATTAAAAATTGTTCGATGGAAATTATGGAACTGTTTTTTGCTCATTATTTCTATAGAGTTAAAGGATAAACGGATAAAATAAGATCTAAAATTTGTAAACATTTTGTATTATCTCTTACAGAACCTAAGCTATAAGGTGACGACAGCATCGGAAGGCAGTATTCAGTCTATGGGAGAGTATAGTAGTCCTATAGTAATAAGATTACTATATGATCTCATAGACTTGTAGATATAGATGTAGGAAAGGAGGCTTTTCTAGCACCGCGATCACCAATGGTGTATTATGCACCCCCAACAGGATCATCTCATAAGAAATTTCGTCTTAATCACGAAAGACAGTATCTTCTTCAATGGGACTGTAAAAAGATCTTCTGGTGCAGGGAAATGCAACCCAAGAAGATCATACCTTAGCCATGAAAGGGCCATACATTTACACAAAATGTGAAAAGGAGTTTCATCCTCATCCTGACATCTTCTACAAGTAGAGCTATTAACAAT
Source organism: Olivierus martensii (assembly GCA_000484575.1). Lineage (NCBI taxonomy): Eukaryota > Metazoa > Arthropoda > Arachnida > Scorpiones > Buthidae > Olivierus > Olivierus martensii. The sequence goes on along the minus strand of AYEL01089393.1, from coordinate 16,818 downwards.
CCCAATTAAATGAAGATGCTTTCTAAGACGACAGTGCCCTGTAGCAATCCTAACTTCGTTTTTATGCAGTGAGAGCAACTCTTTAGTTCTCTATACAGAAGAGACCAAAATGAGAGCTTTCGCCTGCCTAAGACCAGGAGTAGACTTCCAATAAATGAGATGCTGGGCTGTCAACCAGTCCCTGACAACCCGCCCAAATGCATCAGATCTGATGCCCAGGGCAGGTTTTCAGGTCCAATAAAGGATCGAGAAGCCCTTCCTTGGCAAGCACATCAGCATCCTCATTGCCCTCAATCCCTTTATGCCCCGGCACCCAAACAAGTTGCATCCTGTTCCTGGTAGCCAGTTCCTCAATGAGAAGACGATCTCATGGATTAATACTGCCTTCCGATATTGTCGTCAAGTTTTTTTATAGTAATCTTAAACGATTAGTAAAATTATAACATTAATAAATCTATATATTTACGTAATTTAATAATTTTAATGCAAAACTTCTATAAATTTACTAAAGACATAAAAACTTCAAATTAACTAATTATGATTACATAAAATACGCCTAGAAGAATATTTTTATGTAACTATAAAATAAGAGCATTATTATCTTCTTTGAAACGGAAAAAAAATAATTTACTTATAAAAAAAATAACGTATTGCATCATAGATAATTGTAGAACATGACGAAATTTTGAGCTAACGAACTCGACATTTTACAGTGTGTCAGCAAATCAAGATTTTAAAATTAAGGAAAAAAACGATTTAAATTTTATTTCTATAAAAATTCTAACTAAAAATTAAATTTTTAAATCTTAAAAAAATCTATTCGAATATAATTATCATTAGGCAATTATTTTATAATTTTTAAAGCTATTTATACTTGTGCCACAGTCGGATTTATTGCAATAAATAATTAATGTTTCACGTCAGAGTTTTTGCAATGAGTTATAAAAAAAAAATCGGTTTTAATATAAAATTACGTAATTATAAAATCTACACTTTCGTGTTTTTGGTACAAAAATAATTATTATATCATGTATTCTACTTTCTATAAACTTAATTTTTAAGCTGTTACAGTTTAAATGTTATAGAACAGCGGTTCTCAATCTGTGGTACGCGTACCGCTAGTGGTACGTGTATAATCTCGACTTCCTGTTTGTATACGAGGCATATTTTTGTCGGTGGTACCGAAATTTTTTAATTTTGAGTATGGTGGTACTCGGTATGAAAAATTTGAGAACTGCTGTTGTAGAAGATACCGCACGACCATTAAGCTGTGTATATCAGTTGTATTTAATGTTTAAAATTGTTAAACATGCTGATATTGGATAAAAAAAAAAGGTGCAGAAGGTTTGTATAAACAGCTTTTTATTCGTAGTCTTCTTAGAAACAACTTCTTAGTAGCCAAATGCGCAAATCAAATCTGTTTGCATGTATTAATAATTAAATGTTATTTATTATTGCCGAACTTTAACGATAAGCGAATAATTAATTCTGAAATGTGGAGAGGAAACATTGTAGAAGTAGTGTGTTTACAATACAGTTCGAGAATATTTATGTCCTTGAATGATTCAACAGAACTTGTCCCTTACCCATTTTGAATCGCACTTCCGACAATTGCCGAAGGTCATTTTAATTTATCGTGCACCTTCTTTCGCATTAAATAATAAAAAAAAAAAAAAAAAATAACAACTTGAAAAATTTATATAACTCGTCCCGTCTCCGCTAGAGTGCGTTGTATATAAGCGGTCACGCACGACCTCCGTCAATTGCGGTTTTATTCTTAAGTGGCGAGACGTGATTGCTGTTCCAGGAGGTGGAAGAGCTCTGGGGGAAGACATACACAACCACAAGATGTCTCCACAGCACCAGCGTGCAATTTCGACGTCATGGTAATTGAGACAAATGAAGTCTGCAGTGATTTTTCACAGCCTTAACGGCTGACCCTGACTATCACAGGGGTATTGAAGGTATCTGCTTCCGTGTGTTAAGGACACATTTTGAAAATTGGCTACTTCTTACTAATATAAAAAGCCTTCATCTTTATTTGTGATGATGTTTATACTGAACTCTTTTTTTTTTTTTAATTTAAAAATGAAGTGCGATACTTAAACGTGATAAAATAGCAAAGAACTCACTAAAATTATGGATATACCACGAATATTATACAATAAAAAATTTATAAATATTTTTTTTTTGTACTAAGAACGAAGGTTTGTTGAAAAACTTTTTTACAAATTATTTTATGATCTTATGAAACTCTAAATAGATCCAAATGTCTGTTGACATATGTTGTAACTTTAAAAAGATGCCTCTTTTTTTATTTAGAGAAACATATTTACATTGATGCAAAGAACTCACTAAAATTGTGGATATATCACGAATATTATACAGTAAAAAATTTAGAAATATATTTTTTATACTAAGAACAAAGGTTTGTTTGGAAAACTTTTGTTTACAAATTATTTTATGATCTTATGCAACTCTAAAGAGTGTACTAAGAACGAAGGTTTGTTGAAAAACTTTTTTACAAATTATTTTATGATCTTATGCAACTCTAAATAGATCCAAATGTCTGTTGACATACGCTGTAACTTTATAGGCTATAATTATAAAGATGCCTCCTTTTTTTTCTATTTAGAGAAACATATTTACATTGATAACAACCTAATAATAGAGCTATTAAAACAAGGACATTAAAAAGATAGAATAGCTATTTTATTACGTAGAGCAAAATGTTCCTTTTATTATAATTGAAAACATTTTATAGATTAAAAAATCTATTCTTTTTTTATTAAAAAAAGTAATTTATCTAATTTAAATATTAATGTAAAGTAAATGTTTATAAAAGATAAGGATTTAAGCGTTAATACTCTGTCTGAATTAACTTTTAGAACATAATAAATGAGAATTTTTTTTAATAGCTTTGCATTAGTGTAGAGTAGCCTTAATTATCTCAAAAGGAAAAATCGTGAATGCTTGCATTTATTTTTTTATTATTTTTTTAAAAATGGCGGATAGAATAGCTTTGATCTTAAGAAAATTTTGATTTATACTACTGTAACATCAGACCGCAAAAAGAGGATCTCACGCCATTTCTATTAAATATTTATTTTTGTCACGCAATGCGTAATGAATGGCAGTTATTCTGTATCACTTTTTTTGATTTTTTTTTTTTTTTTTCCTTCTCGAAAGTTAAGATTAATCTCTTTTTTATATATATAAAATTTTATATATCGAGATTAAAAGCTATTATTTAAAAATTAATCGAATTAATCTTCTTTTAGATCGTCCATTTTGGCGACTACTTCAGGATAAAGTACTCAATTGACAGTTGAGATAAAAATCGATTGTTTGTGAAATTTTGCTCTTCTCGATTTTGTTGTACTGCATATCTAAATTTCGGAATCTTTACAAAATAAAACCTATCTGAAAAATCGAACTTTAAAGCTGGAAGAGGGGAAGAAAGAAAGAAGAAAAAAAAAAAAAAGAGAGAGAGAGATCTAAGATGTCTTTTTTGTAGACAAGCTCATTTATCACTTTTCTTCTTCGTTCCCCAAATTCCTTTAACGTCCGCATGCCGCCGTTTGATATGACTCACCTGTCTAAAGTGTTGAAGTGAAAAGAATGTTTATTTTTTGGATTATTTCTTCACCTATGTTGCTTTCTAATCCTTCAAAGGAATGAAAGTGTTTTGATTCGATCGAATTTAGCATATTCGTCCCACGAAAACCAAAATATTTTGAAGACTTATCATCGAATTTATGAATATAAAACTGAAATCACTTAAAAATCTTTTACTTTTTGTGATTACTTGCGCGTAAAGTTAGCATGTTAACTTACTATAATTCGAAGAAATTACTACAGTTAGAAGGTAACTTATAGCCGTAGTAAGTTGTTTCGTGTAAAGTTCTATGAGTAGGTCTATACAGTTGGCCTACAGCTACGTCCTAACATAGAAGAACCGATTTCAATTAGACAAACTATATGAATAAAGCATGTAGGAAGTTAAAGGTGGAACAAATATGCTAATGTGAGGCCAGGTATGATTGATGAGTTTTCAGGTCGGAGAAGGATGGTCTTAGCATGGACATACGGGCCTCAGGGTGTGTACTACACATCCCTTATCTGTCACCATCAGAAATCCTAGATGGTCGTCCGAAGCTAATGATTGCTGTGCACCTAGACACTTCAGAACTGGTCGCAAGGTGATGATAGTGTCTTCGGGCAATACTGTGGCTTTCAGTAGAAAAATCAATCAATTTTTTTTTTTTCTTTATCGATAAAAACCGAAATATTCGATAAATATTTATTGCAAAATATAAAAATAGATTAGATAAAAATTTTCTAAAAGAACTTTAATGTTTCAATCTACCCAGAATGAGTTAATTAAAGAAAGCATTTGCTATTTATTTTAAGAAAATAGAGAGATTAAGATGTTGTTATATACCTGTAAGAAATCATTATGAGCAATGCCAAGTTTGTCAAAGAGATCGGTAAATGGATATCTTTTAAGGAACGAACGTAAATTTAGAAGAAACTAGGAATGTTAGGAATGAAACCCCGACTGACAGGGATGAAAGAAGAGGGTGTAAAATGAGTCAGCAACACAAGATAACACTGCTTTTCAAAATGCATAGCGCTAAGACAAATTTGGCTTTAAAGCAGGAATTTATGAGCTTTTGAATGACCCGACAATACACTGCTTTATTTGGCAATTTACGAAAACTTTGTGGAAAAAAAAATTTTTAAATAAAAATTCTGACATTTTCGTAAATTAATTTGATATAAACTTGTATAGCTTTTCTAATATCTTTATCTCTCTTTTGAATATTCGAAATATTTTAATATATAAAAATAATAAATTCTACATCATAATTAAATTATTTTTATCAAGGTAAAAAATGTAAATATTCATTAAAATATTAATGCTTTTATTAACATGAAAAATATTTGACTTTAGGCAGAACTTAGTGGTTAATCGAAATATAAATTTTGCAATGCAGTTCTCTACCATATCTATAAAACTACCATAATTACATAATTATTATAATAGCTTTAAAATACATCAAAATAATATTTTAAAGTTATTTTTACCTAAAAATAGATAGAATGACATCAAAAGCATCATTTTTTTTCCATATTTCTGATCATAAATTTAAGTCTAGAAAAATTTTATACTGACAAGTGAGTTAGTTTATTTTGATTAACAAGTATGTTATTTTAAGGCTTTTATGATAATTCTGTTATTAAAAATTTTATTTGGACTTTTTTTTTATCTGATAAGTTTTATATTTGAAGGCCTAGATCCTATTTTAAGTTTCTTATCCAGAAGGAATTTACTTATGAAGTCATTATATTAATAATTTTTAATGTTTCAGTAGATAAAATCAAAACTTGTGATAGTCTATACCTATTTTTGTGAGAAGCCATAGGATTATATAAGAATAATGCCATTATTTTTATCTGGATGCTATCGTATTTTGTTTCAATATAACAAATTCCCGAAAATAATCATTACCTTTCTAAAATTTGTGAATTTAAAATATATTTAATTACGTTACCCATCTATAAAAGTTATGATAGCATTATTTTTCTGTTTAAATAAGTTGACAGCTAATCAAATTACGATCACAAACTTCTCTTTAGTATTCGAATTTATAGTCTTATTTGCTATGCTCCAGAGGGATCTTAATGCCTGTTAATCCCAGACATCTTCATATAAATTGCCAAGACCATTCAATCGATATAGAATAAATTCTATTACTTCTATTTTATCCCATTAGAAGTGATTCGAATAAAAATAAAAGTCATATAAAGTGAATTTTTGTAAAAATTAAATATTTTTTTTTGCATTAAACATTCTTAAAACGATAAGATCCGTGGTTTTCAAAGTGGACCACATGCCCTACAGGGAGGTCATTTTGATTTTTTAAGGGGGGAAATTCGAGAATGAGTTATTAAAATTGAATTTTTTTGCTTTTCTTATGCTTCTAGTGGCCTCAAATACAGTAAATAAGTATATATTGTGACAAATATATTTTAAAAATTAAAATCAGAATGTACACTGCAGATTTGAAACTTTATTTGCTGTTTCTTCATATCACTTCATATTATTATTATATTTAAACAATTTCTTAGTGATTTCTTCTTCAGTACTTCAACTGTCCTTTTGTTTTTTATTTTTCTCTTTCGCAGATGCCATGTTCTTTGGAAGCTTGTTTAGACCAAGTTAATGGCCTTTTATGCCACATAGCACCTGAAACAATTTAACACATTATGTCGGGTTGCAAGCTGCTTGCACAAACAGACTACCTGCACAGACACAATCAAGTAGCAAACAAAAGCTTGCAACCAAACACAAATTAATAAACAGTTTCCTTCACATGGAGTTCACTTTTTGAATAATAAAAGTTATATATCACAGTGGACATCAGGATTTTAGAGATACTTAGGTGAGGCATGGCCAAATAAGGTTGCTATAGATCCAAAATCAAGTAAAATATATATATATATATAATTCAGTTTCATCATTTTGTTTATCGAATCAAACTGAGAAAACAATAATTAGAGTAATAGTAAACTTTCCGTAAAATTGGTATTACTGCATCCAGTTCATTATATGATTTCTAAGAGATTATATGAATTTATAAGCAATTTAAACTACAGAACGTAAAATTTAAACATTCTGAACTATTGAATTTTTTAGATCGAAACTGTAAAGTTACGAGTGTAGTTCGTTAGTTATTTTAAGCACGTAAACAGTATAGGGATGTTTTCCAAGTGCGCTACTCATCCGAATTTTGTGGAAACAGTTCGAAAGATACCAATATCTCATGCAGTCTTTGCATCCAAAAGATATACAGCATATGCAAATTGGTATGAAATAACATTTATTTTTGCAAATATATATATCATAGGTCTAATAGTAAAACAAGCTTTAAAAATAAATAAATAGAAGTTGTTATTTAGCTCATTTTCACCTATTTAACTAGGATAGATCATAAGATAGATAGGATTAAGTTACAACATAAATAAAAAAGATTACTTACTAAACTGTTGTCAAATATTATCTTTGTGACTCTCTCTAATGCTGCATTTCGCAGCTGCTTCCAATGATAGTTTCAACTTTTTGAGATTGTTCTCTGGATGCTTCCAAGAAAATCCTCTATTTTTACATTTATGTTGAAACGTTAAATAATGAGACCTATTTTAATGATCGTTCGAATTCTGTTCATATTTTTTTAAAGAAATAATAAATATAAAAGTTTAAAAGTGTCGATAGTTAAGTTATTATTTCTATAAAATGTGATAAACCAAACAATTTAGCTTCAGTTTCATCTCGAAAATAATGTTAAACAATTAAACATTTTAAAATGATTTTCTGCTACATTATCAGGCAATAGGCCTATTTAAAAATCTGTATTAACTGACAGACTAAATTAAAATAAAAATTTTTGTTATTTTTAATAAATCAATTGAGTTTTGTGCATTATCTATAGATATATCAAGGTGCATGCCAATCAAAGTTAGCTATTTTAGTTCGTAATATCGAAAATAAACTGACAGCTGAATGTATTAAAATTTTTAATTAATTTGAATGAAATTTTGTACAAGATTAGAATTAAAAAAAAAAAAAAAAAAATATATTGAGACTAAACAACTAAAGATATCAATAAATCTATTTTTGGAATTGGCATTAGATTGTTGTTGTATCTCGTTAGGAAATCTAGAAAGATGTTTAAGAAGCTAATCATAAGTTATGGCCAATTGTAAATTCCCTAAGCTTAATCATTGGAGTATATTTATTCAATCAAGATAATTTTTACGTTTAGTATATATAAATTTAACTTTAAAAAATCTTTGAGAATAAAAATTACTCTTTTTTTTGGCATTAATCATTAGACTAAAACTTTATTTTTATAAAGAGGGTGTCCTAGTTAGAAGGAAAAATAAGCAATTGTATATAATATACAGTACAGCACTTTGTTACTTAATATGGTAAGAAAGTAAAGTTTTAATAAAGAAAATTTAAATATATTCAAGTTATTAAGCTTAATGATTTAATCAAATCTTTAGATTGATAGAATGAGAGGAGAATATCATATATTAAAATAAAGAATAATAAAGTTAAATAAAATTTTATATATTAACTAGTAATAAAATTTTTTTACTTGTCAACAACTGGTGATTTATAAAGTGGAGACAGTTATATGGAAAAGTAATAAAAATAATTATCAATAGAAATTTTACTATCATTCAATATAATGATTTTAATATAAAAATTTAGGTTATGATTTTTTTTATCCTCTGTTTCTACTATCATTCTGTACAAAAAAACAAGATATACTGTATTTAATCAACTCGTATATCCGTTATAAATGATGATGTAAACTAAAATTAATTGATTTATTCACTTTTTTGGAAATTTATCGAGTGGTTTATTGCTTAAAAATTTAAATTTTCTCGTTCAAAATTTCACCGATTTAAATCATTTAAAAGCATTTTGGACTGAATTTAAATAAAGTTTGCAAAGGTTTATATTATTTTGAATGTCAAAATAATGCCAAGTATAATCGCACAACTCGATTTATCGAATTTTTATTGAAAAAAAGCTTGTGAAAAATTCAAATTTTATACTGAATTTATAAAATAAAGGCCAAAAATAATTTTGAGTTGTATCAAAAACTTGATGAATTGATAACTTTTCATATAAAATTATAGCATTTTTAAAGTATTTATTGAAAATTATACCATGATTTTTCACTTACTATTTAGCATTTATCATTAAGGATTTTTTTTTATTTCAAATAAAATTAATAGATATAGTAGTTCTATTTATTTTTTTCAAACATAAATAAACACTTAGAGCTAATTTTCACTGAAATAGTCTAAAAAAAAAAAATAGGCATTCATATTGATCCAATACATTAAAACAAGTTTTCAGGACAAAATTTTGATTCTCATAATAAAACTTCACAAATGGAAATTTCATTTAGAATTTATGTTGATCTTGTTGTGTGTATGTGTGATTTTTGTATATATTATATGTGTTTTTTTTATTTTTTGGGGTTAGCTCTTGTTGTACTATTTGTACGCTTAGAGTGTAATAAATAAATAAATATTCTTAACAATGAATTTCTTCAATAAAATTTTACATAAAAATTAAATTTTGTAGTATTTCGATATTCTTAATGCAATGTTTTCTAATATAGTTATCATAATATTTGAGAAGTTAATTTAGATTTTAATTATTAGATTCGGAGAGTAAATAGCAAAGAATCCGTCGTGAAAGAATATTAAGTGCATTTATTTATTCGAATAGATTTTTTTAGTAAATAAAAAGTTTAATATCTCCACGGATAACAATATTTGAAACTTGAATATTTTTTTAAAATCATTTTGCTTTGTTTCATTACATATTAAGATATTCAATGGTTACATTGCATATATATATATATTTACTTTCTATACACTTTTTAAAATACAATAAACTAACAATTCTAAATATTGTTAAGCACGATTGCTAAATTAAAATCGAATTTATAACTCTAATCTTCTCAGACTGTCGTTGAGGTAACCTAAATGTTCACATAAACATTACATTAACAATTTAGATCATCTGTATAAGTGTGCTAAAAAAAACTTGAGAATTGGAGTTTACAATATTATTGTTTCTGGAAAAATTTCGTAAATATCTACTGCCAACTGAGAGGTCAACTTAAAAATTTCGAATTAAGTTATAATACCGAATTCAAAATTTCAAAATCATCGAGACAACGCCTTCTGTTGTCAATGCAAACGTTGTCGTCTCTTACGAAATATGGCAAACGTTGCAAAACGTAAATTATATCTCGAAATATTAGCGAATTATTTGGCTTAATGTCATATAAAAATGCTCCATGCATTGCTATTTGTCATTCAAACTGTGTAGTGCAAATAAACGAGATAATCTTCACGATTTTATCATAAAAATGCTTTTAAGACCGGTGTGCAATTCTAATAACTCCTGCACGTTGTTTTATAAAGATTTATATAACAATAATTGTTTGCTTTTTTTATTTTAATATATAATGACCAGTAGCACACCCAGAATATTCTTTTAGACGATAAAAAATATTTATATATTTTGTTAAAAAACTTATAAAGTACGTATATTATCTACATTGATTGTAGAAGTGACATTTTTTAAAATAAATATACAAAAGTGACATTTATTAATTTTATGAAATCAATTAAAACTATTTTTGGGAGTTGCAAGTAAAAAGTTCTATTCTTGGATGTGTTTGAGTCTAACTGAGAAAATTCTACTTATATTTATTGAATTTCTTTAGATTAAAAACATGGAGACATAGGAATGTGCTCTATTTTTACAAAAATAACATTTTCATCATCAACATCAGCAGCAGCATTTCTTATTTCATCCACTACTGGATATATATTCCTCCTTTTTTTGTTTCCTGATGCACCTAACTTGTGCAATCTGCATCCATTGGGAATCAGTTACTTTTCTCATATACAGGCAATTCACACGATGAAGAGATGATATACATCTCTTCATCGTTTGTATTGCCTGCCAGGATATCTTTTCTCTTAACTTAGTTGCCACTCTGTAATTCTCTTTGTCCATCGGTTATCGGTGTATCTTGCTATGTGGCCTGTCCAATGCCACTTACAGCTTCTAATTGTTGCCAGTATATCTTCTACTTTGGTTTGTTCTTATATCCATGTGTTGGTCTTACGGACTCTCCTGGTGAATCCTAACATGTATCTTTCCATGATTCTTTAGGTTGTTGCTAGTTTCTGTTCTATTTTCTTCGTAAGGGTCCATATTTCACTGCCATATGTCATTACTAGTATGCACATGTTGAAGAGTTTTCTTTTGAGACATATAATATTTTCATAGATGAATCTAACTCTAAACTGAATATCGAATAATAATATGATTTATAACGAATGTTTTATATAAATAATCTATTTTATGTGATAAATGATGAATATCTAATTAATTTTCACTGTTAAAGAGTTCTGACTTGTATATAATTAAGCAAATAAATAAAATAAAAAATTACATTATTGACTTTGAGATTAATGGCAAAAAATATTTATAACAACAAAAAACAATTAACTGTATAACGAAAATAACTGTAAAAAATTTAATTTGATTTTATTTTCCGTAAGAAAGTAGGTCAAGTTATAAGACCACTATGTCAATGTTTGTTCTCGAGTTGTGTTTTTGCAATTAGGACCAAATCAAATTACGTATTCGTGCAATGAATTTTGTTGGAATTCCTCGTATGCCATCATAAAAACATGGTAATAATCTTTTGTGCTAATATAATTATATACGATATATAAATTAAATTTAAATTACCAAATACATTCTGATTATTGAGTATTTTATTTTTCTTCCAATCTGAAACAAGAAGATGATTATTTAAATGATTATCCTCTCTCATTTTTAAATACAGTCAAACCTCGGTTTAGGAATTTAATTCGTTTCTGAAGGTCGTTCGTAAACCGAAACTATTTTCCCCATAGGAATTAATGTAAAATGGATTAATCCGTTCCTCGACCACAGATGATTGCTTATTTAAACTTTTACAACAGTACTTTTTGCACAAGTTTTTAACACAAAATCAATGGAAACCATTAAATCTATCACAAAAAAAGATAAACACAACACTAAGCAGATCAAATGTAGACGAAAACTTAAATTTAGCTTTATTGTACTGTATAGAGGAGAGTTGACGGTGTAAGTGGATTGTGGTGAGGAAGCGAAATGCTATTGTTTGGAAGGGGATTCTTTTTCTTTTTTCTGTCTCTTGGCACCACTCGACTCTGCTTCAGACCCACTGGACTCACTAAAAAGTTGATCTAGTGTGATTTGTTCCTGTCTACGTTTTAAAATGTTTCTAAAGTGATAAATGTCATTATCATTGAAAAATGTTTACGTTGAGGGCATGCATATTCGTAACTCGAGACACAATACGTCATCCGAGAGGCTTTGTGTTCGGAAAATTTGTTCATAAACCGAATTGTTCGTGATCCGAGGCATTCGTAAACCGAGGTTTAACTGTACGTGTTCTAACTTTTTCTTGATTATTATATATAGGCCTACAGTCGAGTCTCTTTTTATGCGGTAGATACGTTCTACAGAAAACCGCATATAAAAAGTCGCACAAAAAAAAATAACTAACTTATATTGAAAAATTAGAGATACGTTCCAATTCTGATGAAAAACTGTATTAACTAATCAAAAAATAATACTTAAAACAAGCACGTAAATCAATAAATTGTACAAAAATCATTCATTTTATTATAATTTTAAATATTTCTATTGTTATAGATGCCGCCATATTGTGATGAAGGCAGATTTATGACGACGTTTACGTAAGCAAATCCAAAACAAATTTCTGGTTTCTAACCCACTCAGCGATTTGCCAGAATAACAATGACGTTAATTGACGTCTATAATATATAGAGTAGTGTGTCAGAGGATATGAGTGGATAGTTCAATATATAAAACGGGGAAATCCCGAATTTACATAAAAATATTCACCTCATAACTCCAAAACAGCATAAAAAAAGACCTGATTGTATATACAACATAATAAAATTAATCAGAAATAAAATGGCGGACAAATATAATATTACTGTCTGATACAAATTAAACTTCTGTTTTGTAGGAAGTAAATCATCATTACGTTCAAATTCTCTACAGGTAAACACTGCATTATTTATTATCTAAAAATAAATAATTAAAAATTTATTTAATTAACAGAAGTTTTCCTGAAGTGAAAACAGACTTGGTAAGATAAATAATTCAAAACATAATAATTCAAAATACATGTTTGAACTTGCCACCTTTGTCAATAACCACATATATATGGTTTTCGAATTATTATGTTATATTAAATAATTTAATTATTAAGATAAATTTAATAAATAAATATTTAAATTATATACCTAATGTTGACATAGTCTACAGACAGCTAAGTATGATTTAAGTTATATAATATACAGTCGTCTAAATTGCAGGTTATACTAGTCATAACGTCAAATAATATAAATAAATAAATAAATAAAAATTCGTAAATAATTCGATAAGTGAATATTATTTTCTGAAACGTTTATTGTATTTTTTTAAAGTTGATAAACATCAAGTTACTTGAGAGAAAAATAATAAAAACGTATGCATTAACGGGTATAGTAATATTCAAATCAGTCGTTAATGATACAATTATCGATTTTAAAATTATGTTTACTATAATTATAATCGTTGTTTATCGATTATTGTTACGGTACATTGGAAAAAATCTAGAAATACGGTCAGATCATATCGAAAAACAAGATATGAATGTGTTAACAGTTAAGAAGCAAGGACGGCAACGTCATAACGATTGATGGCTTCGGAACCCGAGGTTTTCTATCAATACGAAAAAGATAAAAGAAAGGCAGCTTTCCCAGAGTTGTTTGACAGAATCATTAATTACTTCTCCGCTTATCTGCACTTCATTTTTCAATCTGGTCACGTGCCAGTCACGTGCCAATGAAGGAAACCGATCAGTGTCAAGTACCCACGTGTTATACACGTGGCTTTTCCAATAATGTGGGATGCTCCCAATAGTAAAGTAAAAGTCGTATCGTTGCTTTAAATCGCAATCGATACGTTTTTGACAGATAACAGCTAATTTATATTTTAAAATGTTATGGAAAGAAAGCCATTAAATCTAATTAATTAATTAATTAATTAATTCATCTTTTGCTTTTATTAAAATTTGTTTATGTTTAAAACAAACTCTGTTAATCAGTTTTGTAGTGAAATTATAAGTCAAAAAATAAATAATAGAGATATACAGTAAAACCTGTTAAAATGACCACCTTGATACAGTGGTCACCTGACTAAAGAGACCAAATTTCAAAAGCTATTTTGTTTCCCATAGGATGTAATGCTATTTTTGTTCCGTATAGTGACCGCCTGTCTAATGTGTAAATTGACCACTCACATACTGTAGTTAGTTTTAAGAAATTTTAACCTTCTAAAGTGACCAAGAATACTGTAGTATAGTGACTGCCTGTCTCATGTGTATATTGACCACTCAGTTAGTTTTAAGAAATTTTAACCTGCTAAAGTGGCCAAGAATAGTGTAATATAGTGACCACCTGATTAATGTGTATATTGACCACTCAGTCAGTTTTAAGAAATTTTAACCTGCTAAAGTGACCAAGAATAGTGTAATATAGTGACCGCCTGTTTAACGTGTATATTGACCACTCACTTAGTTATTTTTAAGAAATTTTAACCTGCTGCAGTGGCCAAGAATAGTGTAATATAGTGACCGCCTGTTTAATGTGTATATTGACCACTCACTTAGTTATTTTTAGGAAATTTTAACCTGCTAAAGTGGCCAAGAATAGTGTAATATAGTGACCGCCTGATTAATGTGTATATTGACCACTCACTTAGTTAGTTTTAAGAAATTTTAACCTGCTAAAGTGGCCAAGAATAGTGTAATATAGTGACCGCCTTTTTAATGTGTATATTGACCACTCAGTTAGTTTAAAGAAATTTTAACCTACTAAAGTGACCAAGAAGGAGTTACTATTATTTTCCTTAGAATTTTTTCCATTAGATAAAATTGTAAGGATTAGTATTCCATTAGAATTTTTGTTATGATAAAATAGTCTGTTAAATCAATATATTAAAAAGAAAATATTATAATACTACTATATATGTATCTTTATACAGTATTTTAATTTAAGTTTGACCATGTTAAATGCACCTATAGACCTATAGGTTAATATTAATTGTAGTACAGTATATGCTTGCTATAAGACTTTTCGTCAGAAGGTGATATGTGCTATATGTCATCATTATTACTTGACTGAGAGTTGATGATTTTAATTAATATAAATTTTTAGTTTGGATTATTCTGTTCTTTACTTTTGGAAAAAGGGGGGTCACTGTCCTGTATAGTGACCACCTGTGAAAAGTGACCAGTCAGGTCGATCCGAAAGGGTGATCAGTTTAACAGGTTTCACTGTAATAATAAATTTTAAACAAAAAACCCAATTCTATAAACTTGAATTTTTAAAAAGTCAGTTTATTTTCTCTCAATTTTGGCTGTAAATAATTTATTAAACTCAAATTTTGAATTTAATATCCTTTTTATTTCAGTTTTTATGCCAATTTTAAACAAAAAACCCAATTCTATAAACTTGAATTTTTAAAAAGTCAGTTTATTTTCTATCAATTTTGGCTGTAAATAATTTATTAAACTCAAATTTTGAAGTTAATATACTTTTTATTTCAGTTTTTATGCCCATTATTAACATAAAGTACAAGTTCTCCTCAATTGTTAATCACATTTGTTCCAAAAAACTGTGAAGAGTTCTTAAGGAAGTAATAGATTTATTAAGAGGAAAACTGAGTTTTAGGATAATATACATAGAAATTGTATCCTATATATTTGTATAACATCACATAATGCCATTGTTATCAGGATACATAGCCTAAATGATAATATTTTTAGAAAAATGTCAGTTCTATCTTTATTATGTCAATCGTGAATTGAAAAATGTTAACCTATATTTTGATAATTATTTTCAATGATATTTTACTGACCGTTTGATACATCTAGCATCGAAATCTTACTATTATTGCTAAAATGTCTTAATGGAAATAGCCTATATATTGTTAGTTTATAGGTCTAAATACAAAGATCTTTAAGTTGACCTTGTCACAATCTCACGACAACAGTTTAAAAATTAGGCTGCAATAAATCATATATAAAGTTTAAGCAGGGCAATTTCTCAAAATTATAGTGACCTATTTAACTAGTTCATTATATTGTAAAAGCATCATTTCTTTTGAAACTAATCTGTTATAATTTGTGAATTAATACAGAATAAATTAGCAACAATTTGAAGATCCATAATATAAATTATTTCTACAGTTAATTGTCTTCATATTAATCTATAAGAACGAAATTTTGATCAAGATTTTTGGAAAGAACTAATCTCCTAATTTCTAAACGTTTTCTTTATTTAGAAATGATTAAAGTATATATCAACACGATCATTTTCAACAGCATAATATCTATATTTCATTTCATAAAAATCTGTAAAATAGTTCAAAAATTATTATATAAAAACCTCATAAGCTCGAATGTTCGCCAATTTTAAATGGATGAAAGTGTATAGTTAATTAATTTAATTTTAAATTTTACTTTAATGGCCTGACTAGTCTGCTGTTCTGTAAAACTCGAAGTTTTAAAATTTTTAAAGAAGTCTTTGAACTTTGAACGTCCTTTTTAAATCTTTTAAACTAGAAGGTTAAGTGTTGTAGCTTCGAGGTTTGATAGTAGAACATCACTATCATATTTTTTTATGGAATTTACTAATAAGTTCATAAGTTATTAGTGGATAGACAGGCAGACAGATATCTTGATGATCTTACAAAGTCTCATTTCTGAAAGTGAGCTAACGACAAAAACTTTTATTATCTTTATAGAAATAAATTAAAAATTTGATCGACGGTATTCTACAGAAGTAGATATTATTCAAATATATAAGTTCTTAGAATAAATTTATATATTTATAGTTTAATTATTTTATGGAAAGGTTGAGAACAGTTGATTTATAGTTTAATTATATTAAAAATTTTAATTCCAGTAGGCCCTTTAATAAAATTTAATTTTATTATTTTTAACTTTACTATATTCAAAATAAAATTTTGATATCATACATTAAAGTGTTATTAAACGAAATACTATCTTTCAGAGTCCTATATTTTTTTAATAAGTTTTACAAACATTATAG
>AYEL01089392.1:0-108979 GCA_000484575.1 Olivierus martensii | reverse complement strand
TAATGGATAAGGCATCTGACTTCGAATCAGAGGATTGCAGGTTCGAATCCTGTCACGGACGAGATTTTTTTCGTTTTCCGGAAGAAATGTATTGACATCGTAAATACATCTAGTATAAAATTGGATTGCAAGGTATTTTCCTCGCATCCGTGTGGCCTAATGGATAAGTCATCTGACTTCTAATCAGAGGATTGCAGGTTCGAATCCTGTCATGGACTAGGTTTTTATTTTTTTCGTTTTCCTGAAGATGTTTCTTCTTCGTGTCCTCTTCGAGAACTTGCTTGATAGTTGTGTCTGAACAGTCCGCAATGCCAAAGTTGAATTTTGCTTTTTGAACCTTCTAACTAATCAATTCCTGCAAGTACTGTTTCCCATTGTTCTAAGCATTTAATAACCTTTTCAATGGCCATTATTACAGTTAATTTATGACAGTCGGTGAGTGTTAGTTCATAAAACATTTTTTGAGCAGTGAAGTAAATAATCGACAAGCGATTTTTCTTATTCCTCAGGGAATATCTCCAAATTTTCGAACATAAACTGTTTTGGATGATAGAATAATAAACAAATATAAAAATAAATATTAAAATACTGTAATAAAATTTATTTTTTTTTATTTACATGACATCCTATTATTAAAAATTTATTTAAAAATACTGCTAAACAAAAATCTATAGTATTAATCATAGGAAATTTAGAATTATTGATTAGAGATATATTTTTGTGATACAGTCTATATGATATTTATATTTGAGGGATTTTATATTTTTTTTTCAGGGATCAAGAGGCCCCGTCTGTTGGGGACCCACCTCTAACGGGCCCGGGCAATTGGGGCCCGGTTTCATCTTCCCAAAGGACTGCACCCAGTTTCATCTTCCCACGGGCACCAGCGTCCCCGTGCAGTGGGCTGCACCCCCGTGAGGGGGATAGTTTACAGCATGATGAATGGTTATAATTTCTTTGTGTCATAAAATATAAGCAAATTTCATTTCAGATATGTAATATATCACCATCATAATTATGGATGTAGATCAGGCTTAACTGCAAATTCAACATAAAATTTTCTTTAAAACAAAACATCCAATGAAATGGTTAAATAAGGTATGAAAAGCTTAGGTGAACAGTATCCTGTATCATAATCAGTAATAATTCTTTTAGCTAAGTAATTCTGTAAAAATCCAATAATAGTAATGCAGGTAAGTTATCTGTTGCCCCTTTCTTTGACACTTAGCGCCATCTATTGATATTTATTATCATAAAATAAAAATTCGGCCCCTAGGGCCCTAAAAAATGTCCAAATAAAAAAAAAAGATCTG
Source organism: Olivierus martensii (assembly GCA_000484575.1). Lineage (NCBI taxonomy): Eukaryota > Metazoa > Arthropoda > Arachnida > Scorpiones > Buthidae > Olivierus > Olivierus martensii. The sequence goes on along the minus strand of AYEL01089392.1, from coordinate 107,666 downwards.
TTGATGCAGACATCCAAAAATTAGACCTTTCTAAAGATACCCTTTTTATAGAAATCTGTACAGTGGTTCGTCCGAAAAATGGACTCCAGCCAGCCACGTTTGACTATTAATATATATGATAAACATAGACTTATCTATAGGTTAAACAACCGTTTTTTTAATAACAGAGATTAAGAAAAATAAAATTCGAATATATTTTTAAAAATAATTTAATGACAGAATGATTAAAATCAGGAAATTCTTCAAAGAAAATATTTTGTATTTTGTTTCAATGTTCATTGTAGAATGCATAACAGAACCTGTTAACAGAATAAATATTGAGTATATTGATACAGTTGATAGGAAAAATATAACAACCTATTTCATTTTCTTTCACTTCTTTATTTCACAGTGAAGTAGTTTATAAATATACACAGAATCGCTTTATATTTCTTTCTTCTTTTTTTTTTTAAAAAAAAGCTAAAGTAAATTTATTTAGAGCAAAGAAATTTAAAATAGAGTGAGAGATATGATGAGCATATAAAACTTTAAAGCAAAGATTCTCAAGTTGTGGTACGTGTACCACTGGTGGTACACAAGACATGACTAGTGGTACGTGTATAATCTTGACTTCTTATTTGTATACGAGGCATATTTTTGTTAGTAGTACTGAAATTTTTGAATTTTGAGTTTGGTGAGCATTTAACTTTAAAGCAGTGGTTCTCAACCCGTGGTACGCGTACCACTGGTGGTACTCAAGACATGACTAGTGTACGTGTATAATCTTGATTTCTTTTTGTATACGAGGCATATTTTTGTTGATGATATTGAAATTTTTGAATTTTGAGTTAGGTGGTACGCATTTATGGAAAGGTTGAGAACAGTTGCTTTAAAGAATTAAAACTTTAATAATTAATTTTGGATAAAATATTATTAAATATAATTTGAAAATTATTCATGTTCTATTTAATAATATCCTCAGTTTAAATTATTTTCTGATAGTTAACATTTAATTTTAATATTAATTTTTATAACATCAGTATGCTAATATTCCGATTATATGAAGCTCTTTCTGTTTTTTTTACTGAATAAACTAGAATAATTTAGAGAAATTATTATATCACAATTATGTTTAAGTCAGCTAAAAACATTTATTTTTTATTACTATTAATTTATAAGCTAAAATATATAATTATGCTACATTGAATCAGTATACAAGTGCTTTACATCTGGAGAATTTAGAAGCATTACTGATCTACAAACATATTAAAAATTTAGACACGAAGATTTATTATTATTTTTTTTAATGGAAAGAGGCATAAATAATATATTATACAGTATTAAAATTGCATTAAATTTCCGATAAGAACAGAAAAGGAGCATCAATCTACAAGTTTGATAGGTTGGCCTAGAGCAGAGTGCATTGCAAAGATGAGAGAATTTATGAGGATCAATATCGTATCATTAAATGTATCGAGATAAAAATAAATCATATTCTTAATTTATCTCTGTCGAATAAAAACCATAAAAAAAGTACCAAAACTTCTTTCCTCGAGATATAAACATGGAAATAATTTTATAATATTTAAAAAAGTTCATTGCATGTTTAATGCAAAATGTACTTCTATACAGCTATATGTTCCGTATTCATCGTATTTAATGAATTCTCATTGCTTTCATTAATTTATTTGGAGGTTGATAATGTTCTAAACAGATTAATTTTAATTATAAAAATTAATTGCGGAGGTAAAGTGGAATAATTTTAATATTAAAGAGTCCTTTCTGATAAAATCGTTTTACACTAACAAACTTGCAGTTTCATAATCAAATTTAGTTAAAAAAAAAAAAGTGGATTATATTATATATGAATCATAAGAATAAAAAGCTCATAAAATCATGTAAAGTCTAATTTTTTTATTTCCAAAATTAAAATTACTAATAAAAACTTTCGTATACAATTTTAAGATTTTTAACATGCACAATTTGTTCGATCATTAATCTAGTTTAGTAGTCGTAAACCTTATTTCTGCCGGCAATTATTTTTCTGTTTAGCTGGGATGTGTGCCTTTAATATGCGGTGCAAAATTTAAGGGGGAAAACCACGTCCTGTGCCAAAAGAGGCGGCATCCAACATAAGTAAATGAGAGGGCGCAGGCTATCCACTGCAAATAAATCTCATTCACTTCAACAGCCCCGGGGTTGAACAGGATTGGAGCTATCAATGCTGCTAACTCGTATTAACTTTTCAATGAACTTTCGTAGATCCTTTATTATAATTTGTAAATTTTATTATAGGTCTGTTGTCCGAATATTTAAAATTTTATTGCTCAAGTAGCAGTTAGATTAATAGAGAAATATCGAGGATTATGTAACTGTAAACGATGCTATCGAGTTATATAATGAATGGAAACTTGTTATTCAATCGATTATAGCCTAGTCTATCTACAGAACGATTTCCTAACGACCTTGAAAATTCCAAAAAACAAAAAAAAACCGGGATGGTCCAGCGAACTCATCTAACGTTTTTGCCTTTTTCAATCCTTTAATCTCTGTGTTTGCGCCGCATGTTCTAACTCTTTTTTTTTTTCCTTCCCAAAGTGCACCCCACATGCAAATTGAATTAACCGAACTACTCCTGCCATCTCGACAATACGTAATGGTTTGGCTACAAAGATTGAAGGCGGTTTAAGTCAGATAAGAACCGAAACACAAAGCAATTACCTAGACGTGATCGGAAAACTCGTAAAAGTTACCGACCGGTTTTCTGAACTTGTATGGTTTAGTTTTCTTGATAGTCTGCTGTAAAGGAGAAATAAGTGATTTTTATCGGTGATAATAGTGGACGGATAACCAACACTCCGTGTGGGAGCTACAGACAAGGCTACTCCTAATGGTACCTTGGTATTTCCTTTGGTTTTTAGATACTTTGGTCGTTTGGTATTTAGTTGCAGGAACTCTTCTTGCCTTAAACGTTCTGTCAATTTACGAAATATAGTTTTTTTTTATATAAATGTTTTCACAGATTTGAAATTTACTAATATAAAAATTTATAAAGTTATATTATTATATAGTATATGCAGTTCCCACGATCATTATGCTGTTTTGCAATGATAGCATTATATCTGCAGTTGCAGTGCAGATATATTTTTAGATAAATTTTTCAAGTTAGATCTTTAATTTAGCACTTATTCTTGTTGATTATTTATTTAGATTAGAGTATTTTATCTCTTCTCAGTTTGCAATAAAGGAAAATCATCTGGAAAGGAAAAGGCTTATATTTTTTCATATGTAGACTTGATCATCGAGATAAATAGAATAAAAATTTAATTCTTTATCAAAATTTCAAATTATTTAACAAAAATTTTGTGCAAAATAATACTTTTGCTGAATATACTTTAAAAAATAAGAGAGGTTTGTATTATTATTGTTTTCTTAGAAGAAAGTTAATTAATCCTTGGCCTATTTGTTTAAATGGCATGATATTAGAATATTTAATGAAAATAATTAAGAATTCAGAAAATTTCCAATTTATGATGCTTTACAGTAGTTCACAAAATTATTAAAAAATTGTTTTTGATCTTCATCTTACTCACAAGAAGATAGCAAGCGATGATGTTTACGTCTTGCTTTTTTTCAATTTTTTAATTTATATTTTAAAATTATTTAAATAAATATCAATATCTAATCCAGGTATAACTTTCAGAAGATATTTTAATATGCAAAACAGCATAGATACAGATTTCTTCCATTTATATAGATTTTAATCATTCCCAACATCGCAGTATTTTAATAATTTTTACTGACGAATTTACGAGTTTATAAACGTGTTTACTAAACGAAATTATTAGAATATAACCCCAATTTTATACTACAAAAATTTCACTTTTGTAAGATTAATTAGAGTCATAAAAATATCTGTTCAATATCCCCAGGCTAAGCGCGAATAGTTGCTAATCTTATCAGAAAACCGCCATAGAATTTTTATTTTAATTTTCCTCGTGTAAATATCATCACGAATTATTTTTTTAAATTAAATATTAAACATTACTAAAAACTTAATGCACTCTATTATAATCTATTGTTATTCTATATTCTAGTAGTAATTAATCGTACAGCAGAGTTAAAAATTAAAGTAGAAACCATATATACAGTATATAGATCTGCCCATTAGACAGAAATGCAAAAAGTTTTAATCTTAACTATTAGTCATATCAGTTCGTGAATTGATGTGTCACGTAAAAATTTCAGGCTAATTACCTGAAAACAGACAACTGCTTAAAGAAACAGCAACTATTTTTATTTTAAAAGATAAAATACCATTGAAAATTAATGAAATTCTCCTTATTAAAAATTACTGTACCTTGAAAAAAAAATTCATGAATAACTTTATATAGAGAAATTTTATGTTTGTATAAATCATACACTAAGCAGAATAATTTTTCGAGATGATAGGTAGAGAATATTAATAAGATGAATTTGTATTCAGCTACGGAAAGAGATTATATAATGTTAAAAATTTAAATAAATTATAAGTCTAAATACACGAGTGTTACTGTGTCATTATATTCTAATTTATAACTTAAGCTGAATTTTATGTACCGTATTTTAATTTATTTTAAAAAAAAAAAACACGAAAGAAATTCGATACAATTCAGTGAAAAGTCATTAAAAATTTTATTTGCCGATATAAAAATTTTTATAATTTATAGAAAAAAATGCAAAGAAGAATAAGTTTGAAAAATTTTTCTTTACTAGAGAGTTATAAACATTAATTCTGAATACTTGATGATTACTGTATATCAATATAATTAGAAAGATAAAGAAGGATTTGCAGGAAAAATTTGACTCGTGAAATATGAATTTATCGATGGATATTTTCGATATAGGCAAATTTTGGTCAAACAGGAAACCTTTTCCAGGATCCCTTTCACCCATATTATTATATCAGTTGGTTACCAACTTACAGATTCTTCTTTACCAGCGGAGTTATGAACATTAAATCATTTGATGATTATATCAATCTAAATAGAAAGAAAAAGAAGAGAAACTTGCTAATGAAATATGAATTTATCGATGGATATTTTCGATATAGGCAAATTTTGGTCAAATAGGAAACCTTTTTCAGGATCCCTTTTCATACATACTATTATATCTGCTGGTTACCAACTTATAGGTTTTTTTTTACCAGCGAGTTATACCCGTACTAAGCATTGTCTTAACATTTGATGATTACTGTATATTAATCTAAATAGAAAGAGAAAGAAGGATTTGGAAGGAGAAACTTCCTTGTGAAATTTGAATTTATCAATGGATATTTTCGATATTGGCAAATTTTGGTCGAACAGGAAACGTTTGCAAGATCCCTTCTCACCCATACTATTATATCAATATCTGCTGGTTACTATCTTACAGGTTCTTATTTACCAGCGAGTCATAAACATTAAATCTTAACATTTGACGATTACTGTATATCAATCTAAACAATAAAAAGAAGGATTTGGAAGGAAATCTTCCTCTTGTGAAGTATGAATTTATCAATGGATATTTTCTATATTGGTAAATTTTGGTCAGACAAGAAATGTTTGCTGGATCCTTTCTCACTCATACAATTATATTTGCTGGTTACCAACATACAACAGGTTCTTCTTTTAAGCGAGTTATACACATTAAATCTTAACATTTGGTGATTATTGTAATCTATCTAAACAATAAAAAGAAAGATTTGGAAGGAAATATTCCTCTTGTGAAGTATAAATTTATCAATGGATATTTTCTATATTGGCAAATTTTGCTCGAACAGGAAACGTTTGCAAGAAGATACTTCTCATCCATATTATTATATCAGCTGGTAACAACTCACAATTTTTCTTTATCAGCAAGTTATACTCATACTAAGCATTAAATCTTAACATTTGATGATTACTGTATATCAATCTAAATAGAAAGAAAAAGAAGAGAAACTTCCTCTTGTGAAATATGAATTTATCAATGGATATTTTCGATATCGGCAAATTTTGGTCGAACAGGAAACGTTGGCAGGATCCCTTCTCACCCATACTATTATATCCGCTGGTTACCAAACTCACAGGTGAGACTGCACACCTGTCCGGAAGTTCAGACACCTGTCGGTCTCTGGGACGCTTGTTTTCATTCCTTCCCGCTAAATTATTCTATAATTCGTGGAAGTTGGTCTACTTTGTAAAGATAATTATCTTTCGATAATTTAAATGTTAGCTTAACGGCCTTGTCTGCAACTTTTATATGTATGGATGAGGTTATAAGCTTTAGCAAAAATGAATAGTCCTTACTTTATATTAATGGATAGGTCGCTCTCTCCATCGTTTAATATTCCGTATCCATTATATATAAATTATAAAAACCTATTGTTAGCATTTTATATATAATAGATCTACATATTAGATAATCAGAATATTTCATAAACGAAAAAAAAAAATCATTAAAATTTAAGTATATACTTCGAAAGTAAGGTTCTCAATCTCATAGAATCAATTTTTTTTTTTTATTTTGCCATTTCATGCATTGTTTAAAGAGGAGGTTAAAGAATATTCTAAGGATGCATTTTCACGCTTGGGTATCGTTACTTCTTTTTTTTTATTCAGGTTACGCATTCGTAGCTTATTGCAAAGACTGTAACTCTATACAGAACGAGAAGGTTATTTTAATTGGAAATACTCTCTTAAGTACTTTATCTGTAAAATTAATTGGTTAAATTTTAATTCCTTAAATCAACAATAAGTTCAATTTTTGGGAAATTAATGGTTTAAAATTAAAATTTAATATTTGTAACTATAAATTATCAAATTTATGTATATGCAACTTAAATTTGATTATTTATGCTGCATCCTGAATTTTAAAAATTTAATAAAAAATATATAACTTCATAATTTATGATAATAATTAATATTTTTAATCTTAAAACTCTGTAGAATAAATTTTAGACTTTTATGTCTAAAATATATTATGCGATTAAAGATGAGAATAACGTGAAAATGCAGAAATTACAACTTTTGAATTACTTGTATGTTTTAAACATTTAAGAAGCTTAATTACTCTTCGTTTAAGAAAGCTATTCAAAGTTTGAGAGTTCTTGAATAACCTAAATGCAGGAAACTCAAACTTTTAATGGATTTCTTAAACGAAGAGTGATCTTAACTGAAGAATGTGTTTCTATGTTGATCTACGAGAGTTAAAATCTTTAATTAATTATAAAATATTGAAACACAATTATCATGATATACAATTTTTGAAACATAGATCTTAGTATAACACAAACATTTTTCGAAAAATTTTCTAAACAAATTATTAGAATTTTAAAATAATTTATAAGTATTTGCAAACAATACGTTGGTTAACAATCTTATTAAATTTTTATGTTAATTTTTAGGTTTATAATGAATCGCTAAAACGATTTTTTTTAACAGAAAAATTAGAAATTTCCTTAAAAATCAAACATTTATTTTTCCGGATAACGATATATCTATTTTCGACGTTTATTCTACAATAGATCCGCTGCCTCCTCATCTAATCAGCGATGTATACAAACATGATTCGGTCTGCTAGTTGGAAATATACTGGCATAGATCCCCCCAACAAACTCTGTCTAACGGACCGTGCATGGTTGGATGTGGTACATTAGGTCAGTGAAGTGAGTTTCGCGGAAAACCCCTTCGAGAAAGTAGAGTGGTGAAGCGACGTGGAACAAACAGCTAAAAAACCTTCATCCGAAACGAGATGGCAAAATTCATTAGTCTGATGCTAGATAATCGTTGTGAGCTAGACACCATCCATCATACCAGATTCTCCTTAATATCCCTCTCTTTTACGTGTCAGGCTTTGTTGGTGCGTATTCTTTGAACAGGTCTCTCATTATTAATTGGAAAGTCAGAGAAGGAGTACTTTCAACCAACTCATTTATATGAAAACATGACCTAATTTTTTTATAGAATATTTCGAGTTTACAAGAAAATTAATTAAGAAAAGTTTACACAGAATATTCGAAAATTTCGCAATGTTTCTAAGGAAATTTTCACTTAATAAATCTCGCGTATCAGAGAGTGATTTAACTTGATATTAATCCAATATTTCGGCCAAATTTTGATAGATATATAAATGAAATTTTGAAATTAAATAATAAGGACACTTATAAATCGAGTTACATGATATGTCGCATCAATAGTCAAATCTGTAAGGACCCTTTTTGTATGAGATTCGGTAGAGTGGTGAAGCTGATCGGTCAACAACTGCTGTTCCACTTCTTTCATTAAGTGGTTATCATCTTTAAGACATTATTCTTGACGCATCTTCTATATAATAAATAAAATTTGGTAATTATTAAATCGATTTAAATATTAAGTCATTAAAATTTAATTAATTACAAATTGATAGAGGATGACGAGGAAACAAAAAAACAAAACTTTATCTTAAATAATTAGTTTTCAAATCACATTGAATGATATACTCCTTCATAAATAACAGAGACATATTTTCTCTATTATTTCTCTAATGCAGAAAATATGTCTGCTAGACATGAATCATCATCAATCATTCAAACAGACAATTTACTTCTGTTCGTAATAAATGATTGTTTTTAAAGTAAGGAGCATTAATATATCAAGAAATAAATTATGTTTGGAAGTTCGATATTGTTTTATAGATTATCCAGCTTTCTAAACAAAATATGTATCGATTTTTATAGTAGATAATAAAGATATCATTCATTGATAGAGTAGTATCTATTTTTAGGAACAATTCTCCAAATTATTGTCTATTATCAGGTTAACTTGCTCATTTACAGTCTATATTATGTTTTCTTGTCTATAACCTGACAGCAGCATCATAAATCAGGCAATTCTCCAAATTATTGTCTATTATCAGGTTAACTTGCTCATTTACAGTCTATATTATGTTTTCTTGTCTATAACCTGATGGCAGCATCAGAAGTCAGAAACAATTCTCCAAATTATTGTCTACTCTCAGTTAACTTGCTCATTTACAGTCTATATTATGTTTTCTTGACTATAGCCTAATGGCAGCATCAGAAGTCAGAAACAATTCTTCAAATTTCTCTTTTTCAGGAACAATTCTCCAAATTATTGTCTATAATCAGGTTGACTTGCTTATTTACAGTCTATATTATGTGTTTCTTGCCTATAACCTGAAGACAGCATCGGAAGTCAGTATTGAGTCTAGGGAGAGTATAGTGGTATCCCACAGACTTAATACTGACTTCCGATGCTGTCGTCAAGGTAGATCTCATTCTAATGCATGTGAATTGGAGATAAATTCGTTATTAATTCAAGACTATCGATTTTTTTAGATAGTTAAACTTTAAATTATCTTAATAAGATGATCAATCGAACAAAAACGAAATTAAATAAAGAAAAGGAATCAATTTTATTATCAATAAACTGCTTTTTAATATGCAAAGCAGTTTATGCAATGTAAACATGCCTATCAATGGTTTACATTATAAAAAAAAATTAAATATTAGAAAATAATTAAATGCATAAAAATGATAGGCACCGAAAAATATTTTTGGTATGGGTAGTTATTAAATTATGCTGTATCAAATTTAATAAAAATTTTTAATGTTTAATACCCAATATTTAATGTTATATTTTGTACAAATTATTGATAAATAAATAAATAAAATAAATGTAAGCAAAAATTCTTGATCACAAAAAACAGTAAACTATGATTTTCAATATATTTTTATCTATAGGATGAGAGGTTGCGGATCAAAAATTTAAAAGATGTTGAAGAATTACTGTTAAATATAATTAAAATTTTTTTAGTTGATAATTAATTAGAAGCATGTGAAAATTAGTGAAAGTAATTAATAAGAAGACGAGCAATTAGTGAAGAGAAGTTATCCAAATTTCAACGTATTTAACTCTTTTTGTAATATAAAATTTTTATATAATTTTTGATCTGCAACCTCTCATTCTATAAATAAAAATAGTATTGAATAATAGTAGATAATAAAGATGTCATTCATTGATAGACTCGCATCTATTTTCAGGAACAATTCTCCAAATTATTGTCTATTATCAGGTTAACTTGCTTATTTAGAGTCTATATTATGTTTTCTTGTCTAATAAATCTCGTTCTAATGCATGTGAATTAGAGATAAATTAATTATTAATTTAGATTAGATAGTTAAATTTTAAACTAAATCTTTTTACTTTAAATATAAGCAGAAAATTGTTATATTTTCTGCTTAGATTGGCTATAGGCTGTCTATTCCGAAATTATTTAAGTTAAAAATTCCTCCAAGTTTGAAACTATCCAATTTAAATTCAGGATCATATCAAAATATAATTGAAAACTTATCAGATTTGGATATATTTAAAAATATTTCCATGTTTCTAAGTTATCATAAAACATGTACCTTGCTGTTCAAGCAAAATAAAAATTATGTGAAGTATAGGGAGAAGATGTAGTAACAGAATGCCAGTGCCAAAACTTATTTGCAAACCATGTTGCTTAGTAAAAAGTTTAATTTATAAAGAATTGTTGATATAGAAAACTTTATTAAAATAATGTTTTGCATGCATAATGTTACTCTACTTTTATATTTTTGATTTTGCAACTGAGAAAAAGGAAAAAAAAACCAGTAAATATTTTACTTTTTCTTCCTAATTTCACTCCTGAGAGATTCTATACAGAATTTTATTTTACTCTAGAGCTATATGATTCCATATTGTAGGCTCTGTAAACAGTGTTACTTGTTAGTAAGAGTATGTTCATCTACTCGATGTACATACTCTATTACTTAAATTTAATTAAAACACTGATTCTCTACTGATTTAATTAAAACACTGATTTAATTAAAACACTGATTTTCTACACTGATTAATGAACTTAAATCTTTAGACTATCTATAGACATTTTTTGCAATTACTGATTACTGCTGACCAATTTTTATTAAGGAAAGTTTATCTTCGCATTTTTCGGTAGATATTTAGCATCATTAAAATAATTGAAACTCCCATTTTTGCTTTATAATTTTTAGATTTTTGCGAAATATCTAACTGTACAGGAAAACTTGGAAAACGTTCGTTATAGCGGAACAGTAAACAACGTGACATTAGTAGGCCTCTAGTGGGAGGCCCCGCTTCAGTAGTCACAAAAGCTCTCTATGGCTTTTGGGTTAGTATTTTCAAATAACTGTAAATCTTGTGACAAAAACTTTCAACGGTCTTTCTATATTTATAAAAAAAAATCGACGAAAATCAATAGATTCTTTAGATTAGTATCGTTTCTGTCAATAGGCGGATAATCACGAAAGAACAATTTTTATCGAAAAATTTATAACTGTAAATCTTGTGACAAAAACTTTCAACGGTCTTTCTATATTTATAAAAAAAAAATCGACGAAAATCAATAGATTCTTTAGATTAGTATCGTTTTTGTCAATAGGCGGATAATCACGAAAGAACAATTTTTATCGAAAAATCTGTATATAGAATAACTTCGATATTAAACACGTAAAGACTAGTATAACTTGTAGTATTTATAGTAATTTTTTGGTCGTTTCAAAATTGATAATGAAATGATAAACGAGACGTCTAAACGTGAATGGCAAGTCCATTAATACTAAACTAGACTCGTTCTCAATTAGAAACAATTTATTATATGTAATGACGTATAAAGAGTTCTAGCAGCAGCCTTAATCTAAGAAAGTAGCCGAATTTTATCAGAACATTTATCAAACTGCCCCTGAAATTCGACACATTTGTCAAAGCGTACAAATAACTATTATTTTTCATCCAGTTTAATTTTAATTCTTCACTTGTAATTCTGCAAGAGATGAGGGATTTTTCCTTTAAAAAACGACTTAATTTATTTAAATATTAACCGGACACATAAACATTATGATTTTTTATCTATCTAAAACAGTAATTTTGACGGAGAATGACAGGAAAAACCGAATTCGATATATCGAAGTACGTTAAGTAAAAATCTTGATTTTCTTAGGGATTGAGATTTCTTTCCCGTTGAACAAACATTCGGTAATTTAAAGACAACACGTCAAATTTGACATCCAAGTCTAACAGGGAAGGGAGAGAAACCGGCGGAGCTTATCGCTCTTTCGACAGCCGTTAAATCACGAAGAGGACATTGTCCCCTAGGGGTCCCTGCAGGGTGTCTCAGCCGCGCCGGTCGGGGGTCCTCCCCCATTTCCAGGTAAAAACATTAACACTGCTGGTCTTACCTGTGCTGACAGGTGTTTGGATTTTCTATATGAACTCTATAATATTTGCCATAGCGACTCTTCCCACTCGCGAATTTTCTTATTTTTCTACTCAAGAGACAATCTGTTTTTACCGCATTATGTACAGTCTAAGTTAATAATAAAAAGCTTTAAGCGTGTACTTTAATAAAGAATTAAACTTTAGAGAAGAATTAAGTAAGATATTCCATTCTTTATTGTAAAAAAAAAAAAATGCCCGAAGGAAGAATTTGTTTTATAGGCTCACCCGAAAGAGTTCATAGCGACTTGTGCTTTATTTTTATTTGTTGCGGGAACAGCAGGATACTGACAAGGGCGGGTCTGTAATTTTTAGCGGTTAAGTGCTTCATATTTGGACAGATCCTACGTGGAAGAAAAATAGTCTGTTGTCTTTGGTATTTTCGTCAAACTTCCTACAAATTGGAAGAAAAAAAAAAAACCTGTCTTCTAGTTTATCTTAGACCATTTATTTTTGTAAAGAGAAAGGAAAAACATTTGTTAGATTAATTGTTTTTAAAAAATTCGGTGGTTAAAACGATTAAAATTAATAAAAAAAACTTTATCATTCTATCGCCATTAATGTTAAAACCGTAAAATTTGAGGCATTTTAAAGATTGTTTGCTAGTTAAAAGGAGCAAAATAAAGAAAATTTGTATAAATCATCATTATTTTTTATCCAGAGATAGTTTAAATCAAAATAATCGCTAATTTTTCATGGTTAAGTCTACTTCACCTAAACGACTTAAAAATTTTCACATTAAGAAGCATGTAAATCATAAACAAGGAGAGTAAAAAAGTACTGAATGTAGAGATTAATCTTGAAAAAAAAAAAAAATGATATATTTGAAGATTTTATAAGAAAGCCATGAAGATAAACGATTTGTTAAAATAAAAGAGTGAGAGATACATATTTTGTAAACCATAAACGAGGAGCGACGTCTCAATTAAAACGAATGAACAAATGATTAAGTGGCACATCCTTTCAGTCATTGTAACCCGACACTACTCACGAGTTTTTACAACTTGTCAGACCCACCTTTACCAATCGCAGAATGTAATGACAACATTCGGATGATACCACTCGCCAATCGTCCGACATATTTTTCCGTGACGTCAATCGTAGGAGGTACTCGCGTTAAACCCCTCCTTAAAGGGACGACACTCTCCCACGACAAAGAGGCGACAACACACCCGACAACTGTTGCGGAGAGTAAAAAATAAAAAGGCTGGAAAGAAGAAGAAAAAAAAATCTTTAACTTAATGAGTGCATTGCAGCAAAACAAGTTGGTGAACATAGATGGGATCGCCCTCGGGCCCTTTTTCGACAGGTCCTGTTCGATATAGGGGTCTGCTGGTCGAAATCTTGCGTATTAGGACTAATTGCAAGTTGTTATTCTGAGCGGTTCGGTTAATTAACGTTGCCATGACATAACCTTGCATGACTTTTTTTTTTCTTTTTTTTACCTAATCCTCCAGGCTGTCATGTTTTGCTTTTATAAGTCGACATTTAAATATTGGCTTACTGAACTGTTATACGAAAAATGAAACATTAGGTCTAAGTGTAATGCCGATATAATAATTCATTTGCCTTTTATCGATTTAATGAAAAATCAGTTATTAAACGTTTATAATTATAGAATACTAAATAAGCCAGATAGATCTACTCGTTAATAATTTAATTAGATAAGAAATATCTTCGAATAATTTGATAAATATAAATTACTTTTTTATTTTCATACAGTTTTAGCAGATCTATCTTCATAATCTTTGATACATCTATAATAGCAACTTTTTTTTCTTTTTAGATTATTCTTGTATCAAACTTTGCTCCTTACTTCTATTACTTACTTACTTCTTACTTCTCTTTTAACTATATCTTCGTGTTTGTTAGAAGTAAATAGGAGCCTAGTTAAAGCTAAGTAGTACTTAAATCTTTATTAAAGCAGCCAAGTAATGCTTAAATCTTTATTAAAAGGAGCAAGAAGTGCTTAAATCTTTATTAAAAGGAGCCAAGAAGTGCTTAAAGCTTTATTAAAAGGAGCAAAGAAGTATTTAAAACTTTGTTAAAGGAGCCAAAAAAGCCTTACATCTTTATTAAAAGGAGCCAAGTTAGAGCCAAGAAGTGCTTAAATCTTTATTAAAGGAACCAAATAGTGCTTAAATCTTTATTAAAGGAGCCAAGAAGTATTTAAAACTTTATTAAAAGAGCCAAAAAAAATCCTAACATTTTTATTAAAGGAGCCAAGTTAGAGCTTAAATCGTTATTGAAGGAGCCAAGTAGTGCTTAAATCTTTATGAAAAGGAGCCAAAAAGTGCTTAAATCTTTATTAAAAGGAGCCAAGAAGTGCTTAAAGCTTTATTAAAAGGAGCCAAGAAGTATTTAAAACTTTGTTAAAGAAGCCAAGAATCCTTACATCTTTATTAAAAGGAGCCAAGTAGTGTTTAAATCTTTATTAAAAGAAGCCAAGTTTAGAGCCAAGAAGTGCTTAAATCTTTATTAAAGGAACCAAGTAGTGCTTAAATCTTTATTAAAGAAGCCAAGAAGTATTTAAAACTTTATTAAAAGAGCCAAAAAAAATCCTTACATTTTTATTAAAGGAGCCAAGTTAGAGCTTAAATCGTTATTGAAAGAGCCAAGTAGTGCTTAAATCTTTATGAAAAGGAGCCAAAAAGTGCTTAAATCTTTATTAAAGGAGCCACGAAGTGCTTAAATTTTTATTAAAGGAGCCAATTTAGAGCCAAGTAGTGCTTAAATCTTTATTATTAAATTCTTTATTTGATCCTAGAACAAGGGGAAAAATGTTTAAGTATAAAATAGCCTTCAAGATAAATCGATTAGCGTTTAGATCTACAAAGACTACACTAAATTTAAAACTTAGGATTTTTTATTCAAGCATTAAGTTGAAGAGAGTGTGATCTAGAAAGATTATATATTATATTTTTAACGTGAAATAGTTTTTTTTTTTTTGAAGAGAGTGTGATCTAGAAAGATTATATATTATATTTTTAACGTGAAATAGTTTTTTTTAAAAAAATATTTTAGTACTGGTTACAGTTAGTTATTAGACTTAAAGGACGTATATAAGAAAATATGCATATCGGAACGGTGCATATAAAATAAGTAGTTCGAAAAAATGCAAATTAACTTGTAATTAAACGGCACGACAAAGAATTTATAAATAGGCAAAATGTCCCGAAGCATCGAATATTTAAATCAACATTCATTAAAAGCTCAATCTAAACTGTAAGCGATCTGTAATTTAAAATCAAACCGAAAGACATCGATTCCTTTAATACGTTAATTGATAGTCATTAATTAATAATAAGTTCTTCTCTTGTAGGAATAAAAATCCTACTTTATTTTTCCACTCGATAATGATAATCAATCTTTTGCTAGGTTATTTCCTTCTTTATTATTATTATTTTTTAACCTTTAAATCGTAGTTTATTATTAACTTATTTCTTTTTATTGTCGGTTGTCAGTCCTTTAAAGACATCTTTGCACGTTTCTTGCTGGTAAATATAATTGTGGAGTTAGAGATTAAAAAAAAAAAAAAATTTCACGACGTAAAAATTCTTTTCTGACTTCTTCAAGAATAGCTTAAGAAATAATTGACTAAATTAAACACTTCTAGAACGATTTTTTTTTTTTTTATCGACGATTTAACAACTTTGAATGTCGGAATGTAGAATATTTTTGTTGAAACGAATAGGAAAAAAATTAGAAAGAAAAAGAATCAATATGTGACGATAAATAAAACAGGAAGGAAAATAATTTCGAATAAAAAATAAATAAATAGCATGATATGAAAACATTTATTTAATTTTTATTTTAAAATTATCGATAATAAAGAGTGGAATGTTGATTTATATTAATGATTTTTGAAGTTCTTCTTCACTTCTTAATATGGAAGATGTAGCAAGAGCTTTTTCCTCCGATGACGTGATTTTTGAAGTTCTTCTTCACTTCTCAATATGAAAAATGTAGCAAGAGCTTTTTCCTCTGATGATGTGATTTTTGAAGTTCTTCACTTCTTAATATGGAAGATCAGAAAGAACTTTTTCCTCCGATGATGTGATTTTTGAAGTTCTTCTTCTTAAGTCTCTTAATATGGAAAATGTAGCAAGAGCTTTTTCTTCCGATGATGTGATTTTTTAAATTTTCTTCACTTCTTAATATGGAAGATCAGAAAGAACTTTTTCCTCCGATGATGTGATTTTTTAAGTTCTTCTTAAGTTTCTTAATATGGAAGATGTAGCAAGAGCTTTTTCTTCCGATGATGTGATTTTTGAAATTTTTTTAACTTATAAGAGTGTCATAATGAAATATATAAGATGTTCGACCACATTCTTAATTTTCAGAAAAATATCTATAAAGTATATAAGTTTATAAATATAATTCTAATATTTTCTAATATTTATTTTCTAACTTAATAACTTTTAAACTTATTAACTTAACATTTCTTGAAAGGAATAATGATTATCTAGCAGAAAATATGTTGGAAAAATCATTTGTAATTATTCATAGTTAAAGAGCATTATCATTTTATCGGGAGTAATCCTAAATAATGAGAAAATCAAAAGATTTTGAAGATGATGATCAACATCTTTTTCTATTTGACTGATCTTTCAAAAAAGACCAAGTATGTCAAGTTATCATTAATATCATTATGAAAAAACATAGTTTAAGTTAAATTAATTAAGAAGCTTATTGTTACTTTAGCATTTGTTTCTATAGAGACCTTCTATCATAGTTTATAAGTCCACAGTAGGTCTTACAGTACAGTTTTATAGTTAGATTACTACGGACAAGCACTGATGTAGCATATTACAACACAAAAAAAGAAAGGAAATGACAGTATTTGGAATATAAATTCAGTTAAAACGTAAGAATTTGGTACATTGAATCAATTGGTGCAGATTATAAAATTGTTTAAAGAATAGAGGAAATGGTCGGATTTTTTTTTTCCTTCTATATGTAATGATGTAAAATAGAAAAAGGATGTCGTCTTTTCTAACTGATCGTATAAAGGATTTTTCGAAGAAAAGCTCTTATAGGATATTCTGGGAACATATTTTTATAGTAAGAAAATTAATAAATAGGTAAGATAAAAGATAATCCTAGTATAAATTAACTATTGAAGTAACAAACATAATAAGTCGAATTTTTCGATAAAAAATAGATATTTTGATGAATATACTCGGCATTTTTAAGTTAAAGATTTGGCATTTAATGAATGTTAATTTAATTATCCAATATTGTAGAATGTATTTTTATTTGTAAATTTTTTATTTATGTAATTAAGCATAGGCCTATATCCTGATAAATATGTTAAGGTTGTAAGAATTAATATTTTGTAATTCTTATATTCTTCTTACAGCTGTTGTAAAATATTTCTGTTAAAACAAATTTTGATAATATTTAATTAAGCATGCAACGTTGTATTAAACAGATATATTAAAAATTATAAAATTCGAGTATCCCATGACCATGGTTAGATCTCCATGGACGAAGCTGTAAAAATATGAAGATTTTTTCTTGTTATCGGCAAAAAACTCTTTAATTTTATTTTTTAATCATTATTTATCATTAAAATGTGAAAAACATTACGCGAAATGCAACCATTTACACCTGAGATGAAGTCACATGAAGTAAAAATTCGATTCTCACACTTGCATATTTACTAAGAAAAACATTGATTATTGATAACTTAGTTCATAAATTAATAAATAAAACTACGAATACATGTTTGGTTTAACTTAGATAACACATTAGATAGTTAGGAACATTTATAATAATGTCTACACCCAAGAAAAGAGAATAAACTGATTAAACTCGCTTAAAAACCAGGAATTCATTAGTGATTTTGCGGCAAAGGAGATCTTTTTTCCGAATTAAAAGAAGTAAAATATGAATAAAAATTATTATCTAAATCACTGATGATGTAAACATGTAAAAAGATTTTCAAAAAATTTGAGAATATTGAGGCTAGAATTAACAATTTTACTAATGTTACGATAGAGTTTCCGTAACAAAACTGTTCCAGATCTTATCTAAGTGTTATCCAAGAATTTATTGCTACTAAAAATTATATAAATGACTAAGAGAACCCTTATATAAAATATTCAACTCATATTCTCTATAATAATCATTTAAAAGCACTATTCTTGATAAATTTGGATTGCTTTATCATGTAGTGTCCAAGATTATGTGTACAGTACACTGTTATTTATGTTATAGAACAACATTCTGTGCTAATTTTTAAGCAGAAAAATCATTTATCTAGTGAAAATCTTGTAAATTTGTAAATTAATACGAAATAAAGACAAAAATATATACTTTTAGTGGCATACATCTAAGGAAAAACAAATTATAACACGGTCTACATAATGGGTTAATTTTAACTGGAAACAATTGGCAGTGATTTTACGATTAGTAGATATTCGAGATATTCATCACGTGCGAACATTGAAACAGAAGTTATTTCCGATGTAACGATGTTAAAAGTAGTATATTATGTATAAGACATTCCCAGGCAGGTTTACAGGCAATTAAATCGATCGAGTAAGACTTGTCAAAAGACTCTCGTTGAAATTAAATAATAACCTGTAGTAAGACCACCAGTATCCTAATGAGCTCTAGACTGCACCGCTGAAAATATGGCTTTGTTTAGCCTAAGAGTAGGGGAAAGAAACCAGCTGAAAACACGACTTTCCACCTGTATTCCCCTCTTTTCTCTAGACTCCTCCCAACGCATCAGGGACTTCTGCAGATGGCTGCGTCCGTTGCCCTGCTGTAGCCCTAAGGAAAACGTGATGTTTCCAGCTGCACGTCAACAGTGAATCGGGTGGGGACAGTGATGTGGTGTTTATAAAGATAACCCTTTTGTATGTAAAGTCTTTTAAATGAATTTTATTGGAAACTAGTCGCGCGTTTTATGTTCCGCTTTGCAAACTATTAAGGGTGTTATTTTATTGCAGAATTCCGGTATTTAAGAGAAAAAAAAATATATATATATTTATAACAACAATTTGGAAGGAAATTTTCATAAATATTTAATTAAAAAATATATAACTTATAAAGAAACCTGTCGAAATAATTCCTCTAAATTGAATACCACAAAAAAATTCAATAAATATGGAAAAAAGTAATAATAATTAATAAATATCTAAAGAAATTAATGTATAAAGTGGCCAATATGATAAAAACAATTAAAAATTATTAAAGTAAAAATGGGAAATGGAGAGTAATTACGTTTCTTAGAAGGATAATAAAGTAATGAGACACTGTGGGAATTCGGAGAGAATGTTTTTAACGGCCCTGACGTCACATCCCGTGTGTTAAAGGGGGTATTTTTACAAAGTATACTTTTACAACCTCTCGACTTAATTACTATAAAAATAAGAACCTCTTAATGATGTGCGACATGAGGAATTTTCGGATCACTACACCTGTTTTCCCATTCCACAAATACCGAAAACTTTTCGTTGGTGACTTCATATAGGAAAGAAAATATGGAAAATAAGCATGTTACATGTTGTTCAAAATATTAAAAAAATTATGAGAACTTTCATTGGACGAAAGTACCCGAACCATGTGATGCACATTAACCTATGCAGAGATGATAATCATTTACGTGGTAACTCAATGCATTATCCTCAAAAATCGTACATATCGAGTATAATGCGATAATAACAACAATTAAATAAGATTTAAACTTCCGATAAGAAGAAGAAATACAGAATGATTCTAAAACGAAAGGAAGCTCTCAGTTCACAGGAACTTTGGATAAAAGTAACCAAAAGAAAAGAAAAAAAAAGAAAAAAAAGTAGAGATGTGAGATGAACAAAAGACTAAATGCTGTTTAATACAGGGGTGTAAACGTTGGCCCGAGGCTTCGACTCTTGCTTCTCTCAGCAAAGGAAAAGGGCAATTAGGGGATGGACTGGGAGGTGATTATCTCAGGATTTTAACGTGCGGTGGCGCCGCAGTCGCATTCAGACAGTCGATATTCGTCTCCACTTTTTTCCCCTTTGCGGTTTCGTCTAAAACACTTGTACTCTTCACGGATCGATTCCGGTTATTTTCAGATTTGTACTTTTTCTTTTTCTTGCTTTTTTTGCTGACGAATACTACCAGAATTTACTAGTACTTAAAAAAATAAAAAAGTAGTTAAAAAGTCACGTTCAAAAATACAAAAGTATCAGTTTTTAACTCGAAGAATTTTAATTTCTTTCTTTCTACCTTTAATTAAATTCTCAACGAGTGATTTATTATAATATTAGAGGTGGCATTCACTTAATATTATTTTTTATATTAAAAAAAAAGGAAAATTATAAAAAATAAAGCAATATTTTCCATTATTGTTCGTCAGAACTGCATTAGAAAATCATAAGGTTTCTGCACCATCAGACAAATTCGTCGTTTAAGCAAATATATATAAATTTTTTTTTCCTTTAAATTATTATTATTATAATCTGTAAAGCGTGTAAAATTATAAATAAATGAGTTTACAATTTACAGTAATTTTTTTTTTTTCTATTTCTACCTGGAAATGTGTGAAATTTTTAACTTTGCAATAAAAACAAAAATTTCACACATTTCCAGGTATTAAGTAGGAAGAAAAAAATTACTGTAAATTGTAAACTCATTTATTTATAATTCTACAGGTTTTGCAGATTATATATTATATAAAGGAATAAATTTTCATTAAAACTTTTTACTGTTTAGTAGGGAAAAATAGTGAAGTATATATGTATATACATGTTTTTAAAAATTTATTTTTAACTATTCCTCTTTTTTTTTTATTATAAAAAATTATAGTTTACGATGTAAAATCAGTTCATTTCGTATTAAAAATTTAGAAAAAATAAACAGAATTTCCAAGTTGAAAATAAATAGAAAACAGGAAAATCGTGAGATTTATCGTTATTATCCTTATCCTGATTGCAATTCTTTTTTTGTTTTTATTATAGAAACTGTCTAGAATTATTTTGTCTATCGTATTTTCCTTCTTACGTCATCAATGTGTCTGTGTGTCTATCTATAAAACAAAACTTGACGATATCATCATGCATGTCCTTTAAAAATTTACATGATTTATTTTATTGCTATTGAAATTTGAATAATAATAAAACTTTCCTCCTTGGAAGCATTTAGTTATGCCAAAATTACTTTAAATATAATTTCTAACTAACTATTCCAAGATCTAACTAGTATAGGCCCCTATATGCCTATTAAAATAAAATTAACACTGGATTAAAAAGTAAAAGCTTCCTTTTAGAGTTATAAATTTTAATTACATACGAAATAAGCAAATACCAAAATTAAATTTAAGCATTATACTATAGGATCCCATAGACTCAATACTGACTTCCGATGCTGTCGTCAAGTTAAAAAAACAAAATTTAAATTTCATTTCACGAAAACATCATTAAATTTCCAATTTAAATTGATATACTAGAAAATATCTTCGATTAATGAAAAATATTTTTTACTTTTCAATATTAAATAGATAAAAATTTGTATATAAATTTTATAAAAATGATATATTATGAGCATAGTTAAATAATAGAGCGATATGTGAATTTTTCTACGCTATTTTTATCGACGTTTCGATCAAAATTTTCCTTTTTTTTTTTCCTTAATCTACTAATAAATTTCCTACAAGATATAGTTATCTCATCCCACGATAACTTGTGAAAATCATCTCTCTAATCACTTTATCTCATCATTTAAACCTGTTTTACATGCTAAAAGCTAAATATAGTTACGAAAAGGCAATTTGTCATGTATTTCTTAATCTTGATAGAATTTTTCTTCTACTCGAGTTTCACAGTTGTTAAAAAAAAAAAAAAAAAAGTCAGTCAGCTCTTCAATCAGTTTTCTTCAGTCGCGTTATCTCTTTCGATGGAAATATTTTAGATTATCAGGATGATTTATTCAATTTTATTCCTTTCGAGAGTTTCGGTTGAAAATTTTCTCACTTTTTCATCTTTAAGTTTAATAATTTTGTACTTAGTACATCAAAAAAAGAAAGCAGTAAGGTGATACTCTCTCACAAAAATCCACCGTCCACGTAGGTTAAACAATGAAAAACAAGCAACGAATTTGTTAATTTACAAAAGCATTTTTTCGATCGGCTATCGAAAAGTAAGATAGCAGAACATAAAAGTTAACCCGTTTAAAATTTACGATGTAGATATCATTAAATTCAACCAATTGCCCTGAGGATGTGCTCTGGTCATAACTATATGGCATCTTTCGTTTTTATGATGGCGGAACTCTCGAACCGATAAGAAAGTAACTTTTCTGCACCTGGATACATCGTTCCATCTACGAAATTCCGGTTATGTTTAAGAGTGAATAGATGTAAAGTCGACCAGATCGATTCTATAGATAAAAGACACTTCTTAATGCTTCATAAAAGGTTGCATATATATTGTATACACTGTAGACTATCTATAGACTATATATATTCTATCGATCCCAGTAGACTTCTTCTAAGAAATGATTTTTATGGCATCGTAGAATTGGTTTTGTTGGCATTCTCTCGGGGATAAACGTTAAAAGGGCCTCCATTTTTATATACCACCACATCCGCCATTCTAAACTCGCACTGTTATTATTACTTTTTCCAGCTTAAAAAAAAAAAATTATGCGGTTTTTATAAAAGTTATAAATTTTAAAAATTACCAGAAAGAAAATTGGAGATTCTAGATGTACACCCCGGAGCAAAAATCAAAAAACATGCTCTTCAGCAGTAGGTGCTGACACCATACAGTTACAGAAGTCAGAAAGATCTTCGAGAGACTGGTAAAGTAAATAAATGATGTTGGTTTTCTCGTCACGTTGCATGATTTAGATTCATTATTATCCCACACTCTTCTCTCGATCACGCACTCACGTGCTAGCTTTACTTTCACTTAATCTGCTTGGGGCTTTTATGGAAGAGAAAGAGAGAAAGTGCAGGACTGTTGAACACTTTACAATAGCTGTGTTCTCGGTGATTTATAGACATATTTAGAACAGATTAAGTTATGTAAAAATGCAAACCTTTATTAAAGCAAAACTTAGCAAGAAAAATATGAATAATAACTCTTAGTTTAAAAGGAAAAAAAAATATTCAAATAATTTATGGGAATGTAACTTATAAGAAAAAAAAATGGCGGCTCAGTTATGCTTGAAAATAAAAAAAAAAAAGGATAAAAAAAAAAAAAAAAAAAAAAAAAAAAAAAAAAAAAAAAAAAAAAAAAAAAAAGGATAGTGTATTCTATATAGGTTAATTGTGAGAGTAGAGCTGGAGACAGTTTTTATCTGAAATTCATTTAAATAAACTTAATAAATTAAGAAAGTGATTGTGAGAAATCAAGCAAAAGGTTTTGTGGGTTGTGATGGCCGCCGGTAAGAAACCAAAGTGAAAAATAGATGCGTTTGGCTTACTCGCTAATTACAAGCCGGTCTGTTATGTTGAGAAATCAGTATAAAAAGTCCGAGCTTGATTACAACTACTTCTAATTACACCTCAGGCATCTTTCGGCGATGTCTTACTCTCATTTTTTCCTTCCCTTTCTATCTCTATCGAGGAGAGAACGTTTTGGAACGATCATTACCATTCTATGCAGAGTGGGAATTAAGAGTTAATAAACGTTACTCTATCGCTTCCAAAATGCCTCTTTCAGACCTCCTACTTTGAAAATGGTCTTATTATTATTCCACGTTTTTATTTCTAATACAAGTCCCCATTACAGAGGGGAGGAAAAGAAAAAAATAAAAAATAAAAAAATGGAACAAAAATTTAACAAGCCTCCTTGATAGGCGCATCGTTGGAATTTTAATTTTTGCAACTTGATTTATTTTTTTTAACAGACGAAGAGAAGCTTTTTGTCTACAGGTTTACGAAAAATCTTTTGTTAACGAATAAAAATTTATTATTAGTAGGTAAAAAGCGCAATTTTTCAAACGAATTATTGATAATTAAAATTCTAAATTTAGAGACTATGCAGGAATTAATTAAAAAATTTTTTTTCGTTCTTCCAACATCTCCTCTTCACTTTATCTTGAAACTACCATCGCCACCTAGTGGCGAAAAATGAAATTAACCAACATTTAATGAAAAACAAGTTAATTAAAAAGTAATAATTTATATATGTTCCTGCTTTTAATTTTACCAGAATTAAATGTTTTTTTTTTTTTTTTTAATTTAATTTTTTTTATAAATTAATAAATTTTATAATTTTTAATAATTAAAAAAATTAAATTATTTAATTTAATAAAAATAAATCCGAAATTATTGTTATTTTTAATCATTAATATTTTTAGATTTTTATGATTAATTTTTAAAGTGGCAGAGAGATATTTTTTTTTTTTACACTATAACAAAAAATAATTATTATAATAATTGAATGATGAATGAATATATAAATGTGGATCAGTGGATAGATAACATTCATAACATGGATGAAGTGTTTCCATCTAGTGTGAAGAAAAGGAAACATTTCACATAATATTTAAAGAAAATCTATTAAAAATAAGTTAAAAAAATAAAATCGGTTAAAGTATTCCATCAAAAAATATTAATAAATAAACAAAATATAAATTTTTCTCTATTTATCAAAGAAAAATATAGATTTTGGAACATATATCTACTATAGATGTGCTATTGAATATTTAATGATCTGTACTCGATTTATTCTTTTATTGATGAAAAATAATCGATTTTTTTTAATCAAACATAATAAAGGTGAACTTCATTAGATCGATTTTAAAACAATCTAAGCAAATAATTCTTATTTCTTTAATTGTTTGCATCCTATTAATAAATGTTAAGAGTAAAAAAATAAATGTTAATAATAAAATTCGGTAATAAATGTTAATAAATTAAAAAAAAAAAATAAAATCGATTAATGTATTCCATCACAAAATATTAATAAATAAACAAAATATAAATTTTTCTCTATTTATCAAAGGAAAATTTAGATTTTAGAGCATAGGGATGTGTTATTAAATATTTAATGTTGTGTACTCGATTTATTCTTTAATTGATGAAAAATAATCGATTTTTTAATCAAATATAATTCAGTAGAGATATAACAGAACTTCATTAGATCGATTTTAAGAATTTTAAGCAAACAATTTTTATTAAGTCGTGTCCCACGTACAAGCGACGCGACGCGACGCGACGTTGTACGATGCGATACTACAGTATGTTCGGAAAGTCACTGTGCACTTATATTACTATGATACATATACAGTTGCATAGTGACTTCCGAACACCCTGTACAAATGCGATGTTATGTTATGAGCGACAGTCTGTCCGACGAGAAGCGCTTCTGTAACGTCTATAATGAAATATCGTCCCACCATTATCTACTAAATGCTGATTATCAAGTTAATATTTATCTCTCATTTTCCATAATATAGTTTTTTTTTTATAAATTTCGCTTATTAGAACCTTTTATTCGAATTTGGTAACTAAGATAATTTTCCTCTGTCGCTTCAGAAAACAATTTTCAGCTGCAGCAGGCGATGCTACGCGGCGCTACGATTTACACGTGGCACGCGTCGAGATTATGTCTATTGGTTTTCTTCCTGTTGCTCGTAGTATCGCATCGCGTCGCTTGCACTTGGGAGACGGTATTAAAATTACATGAGAAACATCTTAGAATTTTAGTTTTAATCAATTTTCACAGTTTATTATTAAAATATGAAAGAAAAAACAATATTTTTTAACACTAAGAAATATTTAATAACTTTTAATTTGCGCCTGTCTTCAACATGATCATACCAGTAACACAACGTTCTTACTTACAAAAAAAAAAAAAAATGTTTTCTGTATTCTCATTAGCAATAAAAATACTTATTGTTAATAAAATTTTAGATTATATAAACGAATAATCGGTTTAATGAATAATCGATATCAAGGTTAAGCACTCAACCAAAAAACAAAAAATGTTTATATACAAAACAGTTCAAAAATAATTAATATTCTTAATTAATTTATTCTTCACGTAATCAGAATGTTGGGTAACAACAACACTAGCTTCATGCTAATCAAAAAAAATTTTATTTAATCCAATTTTTATATTTTTCTTGAATTTATTAATAGAACAAAATAGTATTGTAAAATTGTTTCTATGCATAAAAATTACGTATAAGTTTATGTAATAATCGCGTAAAAAGTTGCACGCAATTAAACAGAAAAAAATTGTTATCTTTAATAAATATTTTACAGATGAAACAGTGCGATGCATATAAATTAACATACATTGCGTGTATAGATTTCGCAATTTTATACACTCCCATGATAGAGTTTATTCATGTTTCGGTTTATGTATGTCTTATATGAGAAGATGTTAATAATTACTCTATCTGATATTAGCATAAATAAATAAATAAGATAAAGATATTATAAAAAAAAAATCAATGCACAAACCAGTATTAAAATATTTTCTATATATTTATATGAAAACATAATGTTTACAAATATTTTTCCAAGTTTTAGATTAAAATTCGAAGGAAATATTAATATTTATATATAATTATTTTTATAGACAATGCACAAAAAAATATTTCAAAGGAAAGAATGAAGGATTGGTTACGTCTCTAGACTGTTTCTTTTTCAAAATAATAAATTATTAACATTAGAAAATATTATTTTGTATAACCTTTAAGACTTTCTTTTCTTATATTTTCCATGAAGGCAGGAAAAAAATAAGCTACAGTAGATTCTGTTTTCATACAAAAAAAAAGTACGAAATAATTAATATTCTTGATTAATTTTATTCTTTCCTGAAATTGTATTCTTTAATTTATAATATAATTTATAGAGTTTTAAATATAGCGTGGCCATAAAATAACGTGAGGTGTTCAGAGCTCTCTAGCGCGTCATGTATTGGACGAAATATAACAAAATTTGGTGGACGTACATAGTGGAACATGCGGTTTCGATTTCGAAAGGAAAAAAAATTAGTACCAAAAGTCGCCAACAGGGGGATTGTGGCGCTGCAAAAGTGTATAATGTGTGATAAACCCTTTAAAGCTGGCCAATCACCATCGAGTAAACAAAGCATCACTATGCGTCGCTTTGCCAAGACGCGTCGCATCGTGACGCTTCCCGGTAGTAAGTAGGAGAGCGACGCGTCTTGGCAACGTGACGCGTCATGATGCTTTGTGTACTCGATGATGATTGGCTAGCTTTAAAGGGTTAAGGAATATGTAATCGCCAAATGAGATAGTACACATCAAGTTTTTGAATAGTACTTGCCAATATTTATTGTTAATTACACATGAAGTTCAATATGACCACCATTCAGATGTTCCAAGAAACGCTTGAGGCGCACGTCATCTTCCACGCGACGCGCAATATTTCGGCGTGCAAGATGTCGTGCGCACACTTCTTGGAATGATGATCGTATTGAACCTCATGTTTAATTAACAATAAATGCTGGTATGCATTGTTTAGAAAGTTGATGTGACCTGTCTCATTTGGCAATTACGCATTCCTTAATCACACATTCTACACTTTTGCAGCGCCACAATCTCCCTATTGGCGACTTTTGCTACTAAATTTTTTCTTTCGAAGTCGTAACTGCATGTTCCACCGTGTACATCCACCAAATTTTGTTGCATTTCGTCCAATACATGACGTGCTAGAGAAATCTGAACAATTCACGTTATTTTATGGTCACCCTGTATATATATATACTATATAGGCTACAGTGGACTCCCGTACAACGCGGAGGATACGTACGCGTTATAGAAAATCGCGTTATACGAGACATGCATTATTAGACGATTTTATGCAAATTTAAACTTGTCTCTGAGTTCCAGCACTGATCGCAGTTCCTAAAGAAGGTTTCTTTTAACAAAGGGAAAAACAAAACAGAATACAGGTAATTAAATTTTAAAAAAATATTATATACAAGTAGATCCCGTATAACACGGACTCCGAAAACGCGGATTCGTATAACCCGACGAAAAAGTTGTTAAAGTTGTAAAGTAAACAAAATAAACATCGTTCGATTTTTATTGCAGTCAACGGATAAGAAACGTTGAAAAAAATTATCCTACGCGTTATAAGGGACTGTTTATAGTGTTATATGAGTACTAGTCCCGCGTTATACGGGAGTTTACTGTATATATCGCTATTTCGAAGAATTCAACTAGATAAAGTATAATGATTCTTTTATAAAGCAATATTATTATTGTTGTTTTGTCGCTATTTTTGGAGTGGAATTTCGCGACAGCTGCTAGACCGATCTGGCAACAGATTTCACACTTCTCATCTTCAGATTACTGTTTAGTTGGTCTAGATTACTGTTTAATTCAAATAGAATTCGATTAATAAACGTTTGACTTGTTGAGTTTGCAGTTAGTGATATTTTACGATCAAAGAAATTTGTTTTAAATCTAAAAATTTTGCGACCATCTTGAATTCGTTCGCATGTTTAATCTAATTTTGGAACATTTATTTAGTTTGCTTGTAACTTTACATTTCTAACACATCAATATTCTTATCTAGATTTCGCTTTACAATCTTCTCTCTTTAATGCGACTCTCTATCTGTAACTGTCACATGACTTACTTTATGGGGGTTAACATAGATAAAATGACCACCAAGGGAAATGTTAAACAGGATAGGTGTTTCCCACTAGTGCTTTAAAATTTTCTCTTAAATATAACACCGATATTTTTCCAGTTAAGCTTTAAGAACGTACATTTTATTCTTCTCTAAAATGGTAAAATATTAGCTTGGGAGAAGAACTAGATTGAACTCTCTCTCTCTCTCTCCAATGTTTCTATTGTAAAATATATAAAGCTCACTCGGTTATTAATTTAAACTTTGCATCGTTAATTATTGAAGAGGAAAATAATAAATCGAATTTTTTTTTTCGCTTGTTTGTTTATTTAACAGGAAAAACAACAACGAAAGAAATTTCGCCAGTGAATAATAAATACTAAATCAATTATTAAAATTAATTCTAACGTAGTGTTTCAGTTGTTATTCAGTTATTCAAGCGGCCATTTTTTTTTTTTTTTTTTTTGTAGAAGAAAAGTAAGAATAATTTTGTTTACATGAGAGTTTAATGTAACATTTTAACCAGAAATTTATCATGAAGTTCAATACAAAAAGATCGAAACAATTCTGCAAGGAAGAAGACCAAACAAAATTCATTAATTTTCTCTTATATTTTCTCAATTATAAATAATGGAAATAAAAAGAAAACATTAAGCATTTAATAAATAATTATAGATTTTATTTCTCTTCTTCTTCCTCTTCTTCTTTTTTTAATGAATGCTGACAAGGAGCAACATCCACTCGAGATTAAATTCTTCGACTCGATAGAAGAAAACGTGGATTAAGGAATTTAAAAGAATGAAAGAAGAGAGAGAGAGAGAGAGAGAGAGAGAGATGAATAAATTTTATAAAAAATCTTACAAACCTGAATTACCAGATGCAGAACCTCGCCCCGAAGCCATCATTAACTTTCAGAAACAGCAGAATGAATGACAGATCGAAGAAGTTTCCTCAGATAAATCGAAAAGCCTATTACCCTAGATCAAACGTGTCTCTACTGAAAAGTAAAATGATGGATTTTTCACAACCTGATTTCTCTCCTTTTTGCCGGGAATGAAATTTTCGTCAAGTTGAAGATAATTCAAAACGAAACAAGTTTAGATGTTAGCTTTGATGTTCCAAAAGTATTTTGCCAAAAGAAATAAAAAAAACTCTCTTTCTCTGATTATTTACAGATATGTCTTCCATAAATTCTTTCTTTCCATAAATTTAAAATGGATATTTTATGTATTAAGAGGGAAGAAAGTTTAATTAAAGTTATAAAAGTAAAGCATACTTTTTACTCTTACAGGAACAAACATCGTTCTGTTTAATATATTTTTAAAAATTATATAAAATCTTACATAAATTTTATGTAAACTATAAGGCCGATGTCGTAAAATTATACAGAAACTATATATACATATAAATATTCATGAAAATTGTGGTTGCATCATTGTTTATTGACTACATCCCATAAAAAATATATACAGACCTTCGAGAGTTATTATAAAAAATATAATTTAAAATTACTTGGAGTATGTAATAGTTATATGCAATGGCTTTTATCCATGTAGGTAATTGTTCAAAATTTATAGAAAGTTTTTTATTTTGAACTAAGAAAAAAAGCTATTATAATATAATAGAAGAAAATATGGGAGAAAGTAACAGGATTATGAATGAAAAATTAATTGATGCAATAAAAGAGATTTACGACAGCAGTAAAATTTTGGCAGAGTGAATTCTAAGCTAGATTTTCTGCTTAGTTGAATTTAGACCGACTACAACGTTATGAATTGTTTCACATTTTTGATTATTTAATAGTTTCGCCGATATTTATTCTTCAGAACAATTTAAAAAAGTTGAAATCTTTATAATTTTATCGATTCAAAATATGTTTAAACACATTCTGTCTCATATTAAAATTCATTTTTAAAATTTCCTGACGTAAGTGAGATGATACTCATACGATCACCATGCTGTCTGTCGTCTTGTCTTCATCATTGAAAAATTAGTTAGTCCACTGAACTTTTAAACTACTTAGTAGATTTTTAAGAAATTTAATAATGATATTCTGTCATCAAAGGTAACCTTGAGGTCTCATTATCTAACTCTTTAACTTCGGATGTTTAAAAATGACGGCGTTCAAGTTTCTGAGAAAAATTCTCTTAATACATCCTGACCTAATTATTGGATATTTGTGATGCTTAGCTGGAAAGACAAAATATTAATGTATCAGTTAACAGTTATTTTAAACTATTTAAAAATGGCGAACGTTCAAACTTCGAAGGTCGAAGGTGGCCGTTCAAACTTATGAGATTTCTCTATAATAAGTACGGTATGACATTCAGTATAGTGATTATGCAATTAATGACCATTTTGATGACATGTGACATATATTAATCCTTTATTTTTAAGCTTTTTAAAGTAATGGATACATTCAGAATGTAGGCAATCGGTTCTTTCTAGGACTGTTTGTGACAATCAACCATAAACATATATTCTAATTATTAAATGATCCAAAGAAAATCGCTCAATAAACTTATATTTCTGCAATGTTTACTGTTATATCAAAGAATATATGCCCAATAATGGGCAAAAAAAAAATTGTTTTTCTTGCATTCTGACTTTTTAAACATTTTTTTCCCTTGTTACGGAAGCTTTTATTAAGCAATATTCGCTTTCTGGTTTATCTTAATTATCGCGAATTTCTCCACTTTTAATATCACGAAGATGATTGTTTCCGCTCTGATAATATTGTAAAAGTTTCAGAAGTAGAAAATTCATGACATGCATCTTAATCTTTTCTTGTGAGACCATAGGAAGAAGAGGAGGAGGAGGTTGCTGTAGATTCTCTTACTAAATATTTAACATCCATCAAATTATAATAATTTGATAAGTTAAGGAATCGTTTAAAATGAAAGAGCTTTTATTCGTATCCTTATTAACTTAATTAATAATAAGTAAACACTTCAAATATTTCGAAAATTTAATTAAAATTAAAAAAATTTTTTTAATTTTAATTTAATGCATTTTTAATGATTTAAACATTAACAGCCTTCCAGCGTGTATATATTATTAAAGAAATTTAAATATTTATAACTTCCAGTTAAATTTTTTTAAAAATATTTTCTTGCTAATAATAAAAATTGATAATACAAACTAAAGAAAAAAAAGTATTTTTCTTTAGTTTTGCAATATAGAATAACAACAATTTTTGACAAAGTGTGTGCTTATCATACCACAGTAACGATAACAGTTCCAATTTTGATGTCAGATCCAATTTATTTCTTATCTGCCATATATATATATATATATAATGTACTCAGTGAGTATTTTCTGGCATACGATATCAGTTGCTAGAAACACCCGTATTGAAAAATTGCTTATGGGATTTCTGATTTACCCCATTTTTGCCGAAAAGAATTGTTCTATACTCCGGAGAATCCATATATATAAGTAAAATCCTACTCCTTGATCTCAAGAATCATTCCACAGAATTTCGTTTACAATGTCTCTGTTTCTAAATGCATAGAGATCACATAAAAAAAATCTCCCTCTGAAAACTTTAAAAGACTTAAAAAAAAAAAAAAAATCTAACCGAGAGAACTTTTAACATTAGTGCATTTGAAAAAATGGAAAAGTTTGCAAAAAAAATAAAAAATATTATTGTTTACAGAATGCTGGTAACCAGACTCGTCTACGTTTGCAATGGACGTTGCCTGCTGAAATTATTGTTAATTCCTAGCAAAAGTAACAATATTTAGATTGTTTTTTTGTTTAAGAAGAGGTTTTGCTGTTAGTTTATCTGTTTATCTATTCAAGAAATATTCATAAATGATCAAAATTAGAAATTTAACCTTTCTAGAGTTTCTGTAGTTAGTTAACTGATTATAGTGTTGAACCACGATGATTTTTAGAAGTTAGCATAATCGGAGACTTTCAGAGAAACTTTAAGGCACGGATCAACTAATATTTTTGAGGCCCTTAAAAAAAAAAAAAAAAAAGACAAAATTGACAAATATACAGTGGTAAGTGTACAAGAAAAGCAAAAAGATTGATAGGAAAACTTCAAACTTTGACAAAACTGAAGCTCGAACAGTATAAAAAAATATACAAATATATTTTTCCTAACATATTGAGTTATAAATTGAGGCCCATAAAATCGTGAGGCCCGGGGAACTGCCTCTCTTGTCACCTCTTTAATAGCCACTGAACATAACTATTCCATTAATAAAATATTAGTACACTTATATTATATGTATAAAAATTATTGTAGTCAAGAGATTTTAAGCGTAATAATTAGCAAGCAATTTTTCCGATAATTCTATTATACCTTACAGTCATACCTCGACTTACGTCGATTTTTTTGTTAATAGGAGAAAATAAAATTCTACTAAAGGCTGGGTCTCATAGGCGTAAAACGCGATATAAATACATTGGTATATCGATGCTGATGATGTCAATTCCTGTATATTGCTAGACTCTGCATCTTTACGCCGAAGTTCACTCTTGCTCAACTTTCTACGCTGCGTACAAGAATATATTGATCACATAAAAATGAATAAAATAATGATTGAAATATGTAAAATAATTTATAGAATTATTTAGAAGCTTAAAAATGTTATTACCGACGTTACAGGTTATTTATAGAAGGTCTAGCTCGTTTTTTAAACGAGTATATTCGACATACGTCGCGAGTCTTGGAACGAATTAACGAGTAAGGTAAGGTATGACTGTATATTATAATTATATCTATGGGAGAATAAAGTAATCCTAAATACTGACTTCAATCTGATTCTATTGTCGAGTATAATCTTCCTATTGAAACAGAATGATTACTAATTAAATTTTGTAGAATTGACTTGAGTATGTTTTCTATATTTTGGACAAAATTTCGAAAACTTCGCAAATCGTTAGAATATATATTCAGATACATTCCAATCAGATCGAAAAAAAAATATTATTTTTCCAAAACCGAAAAATTTACATTATTGATAAAAAGTTTACAGCCGCATCTGTCGTGGATTTACCTTTTTTTTTTTTTTTTTTTTTTTATTTCTACTTTTGCATTCTATAACAATTAGTTTTTTTTTTTTTTTTTTTTTCGTAACTGAGAGAATCGTTTTTTGAAAATTTACATTTCATTCCTCGTCTTTACTTTACTCTCATAACAATACACGAATTGTTTAATAATATGTCTATTTTGTAAGGCAACATTTATCGAAAAATATTTTCGCCATATTTATATATCATTCTTTCTCTACTTTTCTTCATGGTTTGTTGTCTGCCAACAGAAGAAAAAAAAATAAGAAAATCTATATTCTTGACAGAAACTTCACAGCCGTATCTGCTTTAGGTTTACAGTTTTTTTTTTCGTAATCGATAAGAACATGGGATGAATCATCCAGAATAGCCAAGACATGGTAAGCGCCACTTTGATTTTTCGGGTATCGTAGCAAAGACTACAATGCCGATTTGTAGCAAATGTATGGATAACTCAACCACGAATGGCAGCCGTTCGAAAGAAAAAGATGCGGTTTGCATAGAAAATTTTTGGAAAATATAAATCCTGTGATATATAAATTTCAAACGTCTGTTAAAAAATAACGAGAGAGAGAGAGAGAGAAAATTCGTTTGGTTACAGCTGAATAGAAAATTTCCACACTCTAAACTGTGTGATATTCTATATGTTATCGATAATAACCATATTTCAAAATTGATAATTAATTAAACTGCTATATAATACCTTTCGAAAGTATAAAATAACTGAAGTTAATAATTTATACTCTCAATATTTTCGATAATAACATCTTTAAAGTAATTTCATACAAGATTATCGAATGAAAACCTATATTTAAATATCTGACAGCTCTGATTAATTGCAAAATTGATTAAAACTATCAGTTACTGTGCAATTTTAAAAGTGTACACTGATACAGTTCAATCGAAAAATCATAATATTGTAGTATGCAAAGAGATTTCCTGAAATTTTACGCTTTTATTTGATTATTCTTGCTATAATTTAATTTAGTTTGTTATGGTTTTTAAGAAATTTTTCAATTATGTTTATAAGAGCTTCATTCGTATGATTGCTTTCTAGATTGGAACCATTTTACAAGTGTAATTGCAAGAAAGTTAGAAGATGCTATGCAAAATGATCTGAAGAATATATAATGCTGCAATAGAATTGAAAAAAAATTATAAATAATTATAATAGGATTATGGGTGAAATATTATTTATTCTTCTTCCTCTTCTTAACCAGAAGATTGGTGGGAAGCATAGCTTCTTGTTAGTAACTTGCGTGTATATGCAAGTTTTTAATAGTTACATACAGGGTATGGTCTTTATGGGCTCAGCCCAGGGCCCCCCTTCGTGGTCAAAAAATAAAAATAAAAAACTATTTAAATTAAAAATCTAAGAAAAAATAAATTATACAAAATTTTTCGGGTTCGAGATTACCTGCCGCGAGTTTTCACAATCTATCAGTAGCGCGACGTGCCGAAGTCAAATCATCGCGCAGCGTAGCCGTCCAATGCTTTGCTACATAATTGTACCTGGATGATGTATATAAGCGCAGCGCCGCGTAAACTCGGGGCAGGTAATTTCGAATCTTGCCATAGTGTCCAATGCGTTGCTACATAATTGTACCTGGATGATGTATATAAGCGCAGCGCCGCGTAATCTCGCGGCAGGTAATTTGGAATCTTGCCATAGCGGTGCAAATCTAGCGTGTTGGTTTAGCATAGCTCTCATCCTTAGATTAATTTGGGTTAATTTAGTAGGCCCCTGAACAATGTTAACTCAGGATCCCCAAAGTTAACGGTACCCCTATGGTCACATATTTCTCTCCATTCCTTATGTCGTCCATGAATCTGTTTCTTGGTCTTCCTCTGGGTGTTTGCCATTCATTTTTCCTTTTATTATATTAGTAAACCACTTTTAACTTCTAATGAGGTGTCATCATGGCATTTCTTTTAATTACTATTGCATGGAGTATGGATCTTTTTAACTTATTAAGAACTTTGTTATTTATTAACTTTATCTATCCATTGTATTTTCTTATCCCTCTTCAAATGTTTTTAAAGATTGACATTCATCCATTATTAATATTCAAACATTATTTCTGCTTTTTCTAATATTTTTTGATATCAATTTGCATCTTTAGTGAGAATTTCCACGGACATTGATTGTTTCAATAGGTTGTTATGAGAATTGCGTGTGTGTAATTATATTTTATAACAGTTATTAAATGAAGATAGAAGACAACTCTTTCTCTCCATTCCTTATGTCGTCCATGAATCTGTTTCTTGGTCTTCCTCTGGGTGTTTGTCATTCATTTTTCCTTTTATTATATTAGTAAACCACTTTTAACGTCTAATGAGGTGTCATCATGGCATTTCTTTTAATTTCTATTGCATGGAGTATGGATCTTTTTAACTTATTAAGAACTTTGTTATTTATTAACTTTATCTATCCATTGTATTTTCTTATCCCTCTTCAAATGTTTTTAAAGATTGACATTCATCCATTATTAATATTCAAACATTATTTCTGCTTTTTCTAATATTTTTTGATATCAATTTGCATCTTTAGTGAGAATTTCCACGGACATTGATTGTTTCAATAGGTTCTTATGAGAATTGCGTGTGTGTAATAATATTTTATAACAGTTATTAAATGAAGATAGAAGACAACTTTCACAGAAAAGAGGTCTCCGAACGGTTTATTTTCTCAAAGAAGTTAAAAACTAAAAGTTTTCTACAAAAAATAAACAGAAAACTCCAAAAAAGAAGTGTAAATAGGATTTTTCGACACTGAAAAACTTAGTGAAAAGGTGAAGAACTAGAATTAAAGTCCATCCCAAATATGCCTGTTAACAAGGAAAGTTAGCTAAACATTGGAAAGAACAAAAATATTTACGTTTCCTTTCCAACACCAATCCTTTTAAATAAAATATTACCATGTTAACGTAAATATTGCTAACGTCAGGGAGAGGAAAAATATATCAAGTAAACCACAAAATTTTCAGATTTTTTGCAACACTCCCACAAAGAAATTTTTATCTTCAAAGAAATCTAATGCACTTATATCAATGCAAGTTGGATTCGGCAGCGTTATGCGCTCAATCGCAACAGGTAAAGTAAAATTTTACTCCGAAGTGAGATTGATGTCGATGGTGAGTAAAATTTTATTCTGAAGCGAGATTGCTGTTGGAGAATGACATTATCGAGAATGACGTAGCTTCAGAAATTATCAAGTTAACGAGTAGTAATAAATTTTTATAATTTACATAAAAATATGTTATTTTTGTTATCGAATAACTGTTTTCTTTTCTAAAAAATTTCGTATTAAGTTATCATAATAAAAATTTTAATAGACTACGTCTACGTCACATGGCTCCCAAGAGACTATTCGAAGTTTAGTTTTTCCTATAGTTGAGTTGAACTGAGTTATTCAAACTTTTGATCACAGATGATATGTTCTTATCTGTGCTTTTGATCGTATTTTAAAATGAGTGGCTCATCTTAACGATGATGTCATACACCATTAGGATGACATGTGCAACGTGATTTCTAAACGTTAGCGTGCGATTTTGAAGTTTTGATTTTGTTTACGATGAACTTTTTTGATAGACTAAAGTTATTTTTCAGTACAGATTTTAAATAATTATTATTTTTTCGTTATTTTAAACATTATTTTAGTTACTTTTTAATATATTTTAATTAAATCTTCAATGAGTTAAATATAATAAGCATTTATCAATTATTAGCGAATCGATTGAAATATTCTTAATTAATAATAATGAAAAATAAATATATTTTTTCACTCAAATATGAATCCTAAGTAAGATTCTTGATTGATTGTCGAGTTTTCGCGTCGAGACCGTTAGAAGTTTCGTTTTCTCTATAGTTGAGTTGAATTGAGTTATTCAAACTTTTGATCGTATTTTAAAATGAGTGGATTATCTTAACGATGATGTCATACACCGTTAGGATGACATGTGCAATGTGATTTCTAGATTTTGAAATTTTGATTTTGCTTACGATGAATCCTGATAATGTATTAAATTAATTATTGCAAAATTTCCTTCCTGGTCTTCAGGAGATGTTCACTAAGTTATGGTTTTACTTATTACTTCAATTTCTCCAGCCCAAAAAAAGTTGATTTTTTTTTGGTCCGTGTATATCCGACCCCCCACTTCAGAAAATTTTTTTTGAGAAAAAAACCTCGGCTTATACACGAGTATATACGGTATGTTAGTATAAACTACTGTATATTTCACATTTTAATACAGTCTATTCTTGTTATATCGAACCTCTCTGTTTCAAACCTTGATATGTTGGAAAAAAATTTTTCT
The DNA here is from genome assembly GCA_000484575.1 of Olivierus martensii. Lineage (NCBI taxonomy): Eukaryota > Metazoa > Arthropoda > Arachnida > Scorpiones > Buthidae > Olivierus > Olivierus martensii. The sequence goes on along the minus strand of AYEL01089392.1, from coordinate 69,510 downwards.
GTGCACTTTCAGCATTAAACAAATGTAATTTCAATAGTTACTTCAAAGTATTTTCTTCAAAACCCTGGCTATCTTGAATTTGTTTATAATTTTTGTGCTAGAGAAATAAAAAATATTTATGAATTTTCCCTCGCTTTCTAAGTCTAAACAAAGGATTTAAATTTAAAAAAAAGAACATAGATGTGCTCTCGATAACTGGAACATGAACTTTTTTGTGCATGCTCAGAGTACTGAACATGCCATAGAGTTGTTTCATTTTTTAAGTTTCACTTCTAATTGTTAATAGATTTTTGTCAATATGATCATGTTTATTCAGTGATATTTTCAACCTTGGGTTTATAAGATGCAGGAGTATTTAGATGCTAATTTTCATAGAAAAAAGTGCCTTACAGTATTAATAATTGTGGTGTGTATTATTGATGTAAAAAGCTTTATATAAAATTGAATCTTGATATCTCGAAAACTCTTTTTATTGAATTTTTTTTGTTCCCATGAGATTCGATATATTGAGGTTCTACTATATGTGGTTTCCTTCCTTAAATTGTCTCTTTTGGTTTTTAAAATCTCCTTTTCATCCAATCCTCTATCATCTTCAAAATTTTTTTAATAGTAGTTTCTTTCCACCCTGTATATAATATGTAATTTTTTACTATACAGATTCTTCTTGAATTTTTGATTTCATTTCTAAAACAGTTATGCTATTATCATATACTCTTCACTTTTCACTCAAATATGAATCCTAAGTAAGATTCTTGATTGATTGTCGAGTTTTTGCGTCGCATTGTATCGGTTAAATTTTTTCACTCAAATATGAATCCTAGGTAAGATTCTTGATTGATTATCGAGTTTTCATGTTGCATCATATTGGCAGTGTGGCGTCGCCTATCTGATTACAATATATAGACGCAGGTTGGAGTCAGCAGCGCAACGTGCTTGATCGCTTCAGAGTAAGATAAATTTTACCTGATAATGTATTAAATTAATTATTGCAAAATTTCCTTCCTGATTCAGGAGACATCATATTAAATGAATTATTACAAAATTTCCTTCCTGGTCTTCAGGAGACGCTCAATAAGTTATGGTTTTAGTCTTATTACTTCATTTCTCCAGCCAAAAAAAAAGTTGATTTTTTTGATCCGTGTATAAGCTGATCCCCCTACTTCAGAAATTTTTTTTTGAGAAAAAACCTCGGCTTATACACGAGTATATACGCTATTACAAAACAAGGAACTTTATTTTGATAAGCAGCATAAAGATGATGGATGCTATTACAAAACTGATGAAATAACTATACTATACTACTATAAAAAATTTATTTTATTTAATTAGTAATATCATTTATTAATCAGATTTAAATTTTTGATCATTTATAGTGAAGCATGATTAGCAAAAATTAACATATTCAATATATATAATCTGAATGTGTTTTTAATAAATCTATGAAATTGTAATTTGCTAATATAATCTTCCAGATTATTAAACTTTTTAATTTCATTTGAAAAATATGTTAAAATAAATAATTTTCTTTTGCAATTTAATATTGCATAAAATTATTTCATTTAAATATAATCTGCATTATCAATGATCAAAATTACCTTCAATTTATAAATTAAATACACAAGATAAAATTTAACCATCATAAAATTAAATTTGAAGATGCAATACATTCAAATTTCATCTTATAAAATAATAATACAGGATATCCATAAAAGATCTTTCAGAAAAGAAAATGTAATATTTTTTGAATAAAACTTTATAAATGAATACAGTAGAGCATCGATTATCTGAATGTTGCTTATCCAAACGTAATTTTCAATTGTGATATGCAACAGGTCTCGCCAATACTCCCACCCAACAATGTATAGGATGGGAGAATCTAAGCTTCTGTTATGCGCATTGACTGTATGCGAAAACAATTAACAATTAAACTACTGTATATATATCTAATTAATATATTTAATATAATAATACAAATAATTAGAAAACAAATGAGGCAGAATAACTAATAACGTAAACAATAAAAACATAATTTGAAATTTGTTTTGTATTTTTTACATTGTGTTTTTTCTTATTTTCTATCAGATTGATTATCCAAAAAAATTGTTTATCCAAACTACCCTTGGTCCCAATTAGTTCGGATAATTTACACTCTACTGTATGCTATAATGATGAGGAACTCGAACCTGACAATCTTATTGAAATTCAGAAGTAAAGTATGCTTGAAAGAGCTGATTTTAATCTGAGTCTAAAGATCAGATCATGATAATTTGAAATATGACAAAGCACTACAAGCAGTAAGCTTTAAATAATTTATTATTTAAGAAACATTTTTGATCTTAGAATGGATCCTCTTCAGTTTACAACAAAATGGGTCATTCCATGTCAAATCACCAGATTTTAAGAATTGTTCCAGGTCTACCATCTTCAATTTTGTTTAAATTTTACTGAATGTTTCTGGAGGTCTTAAAAGAGGTCCTGCAAAATTTTAGCTTCATACAACGTATATTCATAACACTAGGGGTCCTCAAATGAAAACTGGTTTTTCAGTGCAGATGAATTAGCTGAGTTTTTACCAAGTTTGATGCTTTATTATTCTGCCAATGAACATCATTTGCATTTTGGAATTTGGTATTCTGGGTCAACTTTTGGCACAGAATTCAAAAATGACAATATCAAAGGCTAGAGTGCAGTATATTTTCTGGAATTTTACCCCAAACTTGCTAATAAATTTTGTCGTGACAATTTTAAGCCCAATTTCGATAACTATTTGCTAAATGACAAAGGCGTTGCATGCTTTGATATTTGGGCAACATATGGCTAGCTAGGCTGATTGAGCAGTCTAGAAGTACCAACCCCATTGCATTCTTACTTTTTGTGTTATTATTTAAGAAAGTTGCCTCGAAAATCTCGAAACACTAAATATGATCATTTTTAGAGGCCAATATCATCCTGAAGGACACTTCCAATTTTATTTCTAATAACACACTAAAAGAGCAGATCTTGTTCTTTACAAATCTATGTTTCTTATCTTGGGATAGTACACTTCAGTCTCTAAGTCTTGCTTTAAAGATAACAATTTTAGTTGTGTCTGACAAGTACTTGTTTATTGTCTTCCAGCACACAGGCTGGTTCAGAGACCATAGCTGTTGCAAGCTAACATGCCTGCACCTGTTAAGAGCAGGGTTGCAGAGTCAGAGTTGGGAGTCGGAGGTTTTTGGGTTGAATCGGAGTTGGAATTTTAAACTACCTGGAGTCGGACTTACAAATTTTAGGAAGTTGGAGTCGGATTTTTTAAAAGGTGGAGTCTGAGTTGGATCATTTGTCATCTGACTCTGCAACCCTGGTTAAGAATAAAATTGGCAATATTGCAAACAAACAAGCATTACTGTTATGGCTTTGTTGATTGACAGCCAGAAATTTCATTAATTATCTTTTGTTTAATGTGACATTATATGTTGGTTGTTTTTAATATTTTACTATATGTAACAGTACTTTGTATTATTTTGCATATATATTTACATGGCTTTGTTTTACAGATTCTTGAATATATAAACTTACACAGTAATAATAAGAGTTGTTAATAAAGTTTAATTATGGAAGTTGAAGTAACTGATTTTTTCCCTGTACAATTGGAAATGCTGATAATTCTGCCTGCCATTTAACAAGTTACAACTGAAGAAAAGGTCTTAAGCTCATAACAGAATACACTCCAGAAAACCAGCTTTTAATAAGCCAACAATGTGAACTTAACTTTGACAACACCTCCCAAATTTGTCTCCATCACAAAGCTTTATTTTTGATCTGATTCAAATCTTTGCAAAGAAACTGTTGCAATCCTTTCTACAAGAAACACCATGTTAAGTGAAAAGATCTGAGACCAATTGCACTGGTTACTGCTGATCACTAAACTTTTCCTGAACATAGCTTCTGTCCTGGCTTAACAAATTTTCAAAAGATCTTTCATTTGTTCAGCAATAACCAGTGCAATTGGTTATTGCTGAACAAATGCAAATATCAAATAGAATAAATTATAAAAATACAATTTGAATAATATGTTTAAATAAATATAGTTAAAACTTGCTATTCACAATATTAAATTATTATATTATATAAAAATGATACAAAATTATTGTTAAACTTAATAATATAATAATCAAAATTAAGATAATGTTAATTATATGTTGCGGTTTGCTGCATATCACCAAGCCGCAGAAATAGCCATACTTGATTGGTCTTTAATAATATTTGTATAATTTTTCTTTTCTGCAATTATAATCAACTCTTCGAAAAATATATGTTGCGGTTTGCTGCATATCACCAAGCCGCAGAAATAGCCATACTTGATTGGTCATTAATAATATTCGTATAATTTTTCTTTTCTGCAATTATAATCAACTCTTCGAAGAATAAATATTTCTTATTATAATATGTTTTCACAACTTTTGCTTCTCCCATTCAATACATAAATTATATTCATAGAATCTTTTGGAAAGTGCAGTATTTAGATTGCCATTCATTATATCTTCCTGATGTTCTTTAATTCTTTGTAATAAATTTTAAGACATGGCCTCTATATATTCTTCATTTTGATTAAGTGTTATGTTGAAAATAGGGATTATATATACTCTAGAGCACTGATGGCTGATAAAAGGCATCTTATCATTAGGAAGTTTAAAAAAGATGGTTGGATTCATTTTAGTCACTATAGTGATTTGCATTTCTTTTCCTATTGCCTTAACTGACATCAATAAAGTTTTATTATATGGTACAGTGATATATTTTTGTCTTATAGAATTGAATTGCTGCGCATGGCTAATTAAAGAAGATGGTATCATATTAAATTTGGCCAGAGTTTCCTTATAAATTTTTGTAATATAATTGCATGTGTAACCATGCTTTAGTTCTTCTTTAATTATAAAAATTAACTCATGTTGTTTTGCAGCATCTGTAGTACAAAGAGTTAGCAATCGCCTAAAGTAGATTGAAAGGATGCTTTCTTTGTATGCCATGGGATTGTTTGACCGCGCTGGAATTATTGTTGTAACATATGTGGGTTTTCTATAAATATCTATTATATATGCACTTTCATCTATATGTATCAATAAATCTAGAAAGTATATCTCTTTTTGGCTCTTTTGATCTAAAATTAAGTTTAATCCCATCCTTGGAACCACTAAATATTGTATTAATTCTTGGAAATGCGTATAACAGTCAATGAGCATCTTGTTTCCATATTATAAAAATATCGTCAACATACCTTATATATAATTGCAATTGCATCTTAAAACTTGCAAGTACCTTCATTTCTACAGATCTTAATATTGGGTTGCCTGAAAAGTCATGACACATTTTTGTAACAGATGGCGATTGTTCATTTTTGGAAGTACTAGAGTTATTCGCATCTATACTATTGTTATGTCACTTAACAGCTGATAGTTTTAGCTTCATTTTTAAAAAAAATTGATCCATTATTTATTTTTTACAAATTTTACGACTAGTTGAAGATGGAAGACCAAACTTTGCATTTTCACCATATTTTATTGTTACTTCTGTAAAGAGAAAAACGTGCATTAAGCTTGTGTAAAGTTGCATAAAGTTTATGGTGACAATGCTCTACTGCCAACAATGGTTCACAAAATTCTGTGCTGGTGACTTTGACATCAACAATGCTCCTCAGTCAAGAAGGCCAACTAAGGTTGATGATGATAAAATAAAGGCATTAATTGAGTCAAACCATTGTTACATGACATGAGAGATTGCAAAAACATTGAACATCCATCATTCAACTGTTCATGTCTATCTGAAGAAGCTGGGATACATAAGTAAGCTCGATATTTGGGTTCCTCATGAACTAGAAGAAGTTCATTTGACGGCACACATAAATATCTGACATATGCTCATTAAACATGAGGAAAATGATCCTTTTTTGAAGTGATTGATAACTGATGATGAGTAGTGGATTGTTTACAACAATGTGGTGCACAAACAGTCTTGGTCCTGGCATGATGATCCACCTCAAACGACATCGAATGCAGACATTCATCAGAGGAAGATTATGCTCTCAGTACGATGGGATTTTAAGGGTATCATGTTTTTTGAGATTCTACCAAGGAACCAAACAATCAATTCAGAAGTGTTCTGTTGGCAATTGAACATTTTGAAAGAATCCGTCATCCAGAAATGTTCAGAGTGCTCATTAATCGTAAAGGAGTTGGTTCCATCATGACAATGCAAAATCACACACGTTTGATCACCCGCTAAAAAATATTGGAGCTTGGATAGGATATGTTACCACACCTATCATACTCGCCTGACCTTGTGCTGTCAGACTTCCACTTGTTTCACTCTCTTCAAAACTCTGTATGTGGTATGTCATTCAATTCAGATGAGGCTGTAAATCAGCACCTTGTTCAGTTTTTCGCCGATAAAGAGAGATCCTTTTACGAACAAGGAATTATGAAGTTCCCTGAAAGATGGCAAAAGATTATCAAGCAAAATGGGCAATATATCTTTGATTGTCTTTGTTCTTTATATAAATAAATACACTTTTTAAAACTTTAATAATAACTTTACAGCACTTTCTGCAATTATAGGTTTCAACATTTTAATCAACTTATATACAACACTAATGTTTTTGGCATACATATGCCATCATCAGGTATTCTCTATCCTTTCTACATTTGAATTAAGATAACGTTAGAACATTGCTATGACAACAATAACGTTTTGAAATACATTCAAAATCTTCATTCAAATTAAGATAACGTTAGAACATTGCTATGACAACAATAACGTTTTGAAATATATTCAAAATCTTCATTCACATTAAAATTTCAAATTATAAGTATAACTCTAATACTTAAAATTATAAGCTTAATACAAAAAATAACTTTTGAACTAAGTAATTAATCTACAAAGATGAAATAATTTTTATATCTATACCGTATCTTCCACATAGTGATTAGCCGGACAATTAACATAACACTATAACTTAGCCATGTATTTCTTTCTCATACAGTTCATTTAGATAAGCATTCCTCATCCTCTAACTTACATATCATGTGTAAGTTAGAGGATGCAGAATGCTTATCTAAATGAACTGTATGAGAAAGAAGTATATGGCTGTTATAGTGTTATGTTAATTGTCCGGCTAATCACTATGTGGAAGATACGGTATAGATATGAAAATTATTTCGTCTTTGTAGATTAATTACTTAGTTCAAAAGTTATTTTTTGTATTAAGCTTATAATTTTAAATATTAGAGTTATACTTATAATTTGAAATTGTAATGCAAATGAAGATTTTGAATGTATTCCAAAGCGTTATTGTTGTCATAGCAATGTTCTAATGTTATCTTAATTCGAATGTAGAAAGGATAGAGAATACCTGATGATGGCGTATGTACGCCGAAAACGTTAGTGTTGTATATAAGTTGATTAAAATGTTGAAACCTATAACTGCAGAAAGTGATGTATAGTTATTATTTAAGTATTAATTAGAAAGCAGTTAAAAAATAAAACACTTTTTAAAACATAGAAAAAAACGCATCATGACTTTTCAGACAACCCAATACTATTTCAGCCATTACTCTGACCTGGAATAATAGACAATCTATACTGTAGACAACAGCACCTCTGTGTTTGGTATTAGTTAGGCTTAGAAGTCAGCTATCATTATAAAGAGGCAATCATGCCATGTAACTGTTGCATTCATCAATGTAATAGCAACACAAAAAAAAAGATAAAGGACTTCAGTTTCATTCATTCCCTAAAGATAGTAATCTAAAAAACCTGGAGTATTGCTATTAAACAGGAAAGAACGTATCGAAGCATGCCATAGTTTGCAGCTTGCATTTTTGCGAAACCAATTTCACTCCATCAAAAACAACAGATTAGTTGCCATTATTACTTTTTGATGTTATATATTTTGATATAAGAAACAGAAATTATTAAATATATCTGTATTAAAACATAAAATATTGATTTTCAGGAGTGAAGAAAAAGCCAGATATCAATATCATAGAAATGAGAGAGGTTTTCAATTACAATTGTGATATCAAAACCTTTATATGCCCAAATATTTCACTGGGTAGTTTATGACCTTAGGCATACCGCCTGTATACTTAACTCAAACTGGCAAGTGAGCAGTTTTGAGTTGTGATAGTATTCATCTAGAGTGCAATATGTATTTTTGGCTGCTGCCCTTAATCAGTCCTGTTATATATAATTAATTGAAGATTTAAAGCTGTAAATGAAATTTTGAAAATAGCATTGCATCTTAACATTAAAAAAATAAACAAATTTATTTCAGTTTTATTAATATTTTAAAGGACCTAGCATGAGGCAAAATGCAAAAATACAATATAAAAAAAATTCTGTTTATAGTGTTTTTGCAGGTCGCTACAGCACAAGTTGGCATTTTTTCTTTTTTGTATTTTATAGTACACTAGGCCACCGATAAGCAATAAAAATTACTGTACTTTATACAGATTATAGCTTTCAAATCAAGGTAGATTATCATAAAAGTCACGGATACAATCTTTAACATCAGCGACCACGCCACTTCTTCATCCAAGATGACGTCATGCGCAGTAAAAGACGAGTTTTGGTCAAAATGTTAGCATAACATGTTTTCCTTCGAATACTGAGTTTGCGCAGTGCCGGTGAAATGTAATGTAACGAGTAGTTTCATTGGTTGGAATGAGATTGACGTTAGGTATACGCGCATTCTAAGCATCATGGGAAAATGATGACGTTTCCTGAGAGAGAATGACTGGAGCATCGCTTAAAACGTAATAATCTCTCCACTGTCTCTGCGGAGAGATTGAGACCAGCATAGACCCCCTGGTCGGACAGTACCTTGTTTCAGAAAAACCATTTTTAAAGGCAAAAATTAATATATAAATAAATTATAAATTAAAATAATCTATTATTAATTAAGTAATTATATTTAATAATATTTTTTCAGATATAGTATTTAAAATATGTTGTTATTAATTGATAACAGTTCTGATGAATAAAAATCTAGGTATGAACAGTTATTAAATTTTAATAAATAAATAAACATTTTATTTATATACAATGAAATGATTGTATATTATTTTTTCACTTAACTTATTAATAATATGAATTTATTACTTCTAAATTTTCTATGACTTTTTAAAAAAATTCGTAAACATAAATCATAAATATTCGTAAATATAAATCATGTAATAAAAGTATATGATTTATATTTGCATATTAAAAAACGTTTATTTTCGTATTTATGAATTTTCAGTTTAAATTAATGTTTGCACTGAGCTATCAGTTCTCTATAGAGATATTGTTAAATTTTCTTATTGCGGTTTTAGAATAATGTTCATAGAGAAGATGCGAAATATTATATTTAATGCAATTCCTTGCATTTTTTATCGTTTCTAGTGTTTTCATCTTTATACCATAATTTAAAAGTATTCATTTTATTAATATTATGTTACTTTCCTTTAATTAATGAACATCAAAATTTTTCACTTTTTTAAGATATTTTAGACTTTCGTTTAATTTAATAATACCAATATTTAAAAATTTATTTGAAAAGTAATCTTATATTTGTTTTCAACAATAAACCTCATGTATAAGTTTGTATCATTGCACATTTTTGGAAAGAAAATCCAGTCAAAGATTTATCGTTGTATTGAAGTGACTTGGAAGCTTTTGAAGCAGTTTTCTTACATATTTTCAAAAAGCTTTAGAATGCATTTAGTTGAAAAGGCCTGTAGAACATTATCCTAGGTGTTTTTCTAAAGGGGCCTTCTTTTTAGAAAAATAAGCTTTCTTTTTTGAATAATTCAAGTTTAATAAATGGGAGAATTTTATAAATGCCTTTATTCACTTTCCCGCAAAGGAATTATCCGTAAACAAGCGCCTTTCTTGAACTTCTAGAGAAGTACAACAAAGAATATTTTCCTCCAAGAATTTTTTAAAATAGATTTTGTTAAAAATTTTTTCAGTTTTTTAAAAAATAAAATTTCGGTCAAGATATAAGTTTAAAGTTATGAATTTGGCTTATTCATTTATTTAATATAGTAATGTATTCTATCCGTTATAACAGCGTCTAGAGATATAAGTTTAAAGTTATGAATTTGGCTTATTCATTTATTTAATATAGTAATGTATTCGTATCCGTTATAACAGCGTCTAGGTATCTTTAATGAAATATCTAGTGATTGCAGTCATGCAATAAATGTAATTTAATTATAGCTGGAAATATAATTGTGATATTCATAACATAAAATTCTTAATATACTAAATATTTGATTTAAATAGAAATAAATCTTTAAATTTATTTAAAATGCTAATTTTATTGTTAACTCAACTTTTTTGATTGCTATGCATTATTATATAACAAAGGTGGCCAAATTGCGACTCGCGAGCCACATGCGGCTCTTTGGTACCGTTAATGTGGCTCCACGCTATGAAAGTCAATAGTAAATATGAAGCAAATACTTATATAAGTTAAAAAGTAATATATCTGTAATTTGTTTATCTTATGTAAAAAGTAGTATGTATCTTTATGAAATAAATGCATCTGAAATAAACAATTTTTGAAATCATTATTAAGATTGCCCGAAAAACTGATGCTGTTCTCATTGATCCAGAAAGAAAATGTGATTCTCGAATATTTGAGATTCTCCTATGTGGCACATAGTGACATGAAGTTTGGCCACCCCTGCTATATAACATTAATAAAGATCACATTTAACATCGATATTCTTCTCATTGTATAACGGATACGATTATGTTGATGTATTTAATGATTTGTTTAAATCTCTAGTGGATTTTTTCTTTTTTAGATGAGCCCTTCCGAAACAAATTATCCGTGAATTTTGTATTTATAATATGCAGATCTTTATATACCTGAACATAATACAGTATCTAAAACTTGATTCAATCTATATCTATTGAAAATGAAGATATATGAACATGAGTATTGATCGTAGAATAAAACTATAAAAAATCTAGTGAATATAAAAACAGAAAAAAAAATGTTTAAATGATTAATGTCAATTGTATAATATTATCTACCAACTTAAAGAATATTTTTATATTAGACTAACTGGTTCGTTTCCAATGACCTTAGCATATATCCAATAGAATAATTATCATCAATCATGATTAATGAGGGAACTATCATTTGCAAGACTTATTCCAGCTTCTTCAAGATCAAAGGAAAGAGAATCACTATCTATTCATGTCTTCATTTTTTATTGCGGGATGACAGCAGAATCAATGAAGAGAAACGGTTTATTTTCTGAGAATATTATTGTAATATATCGGAATTAATGTTATAACTTCAAGAAAATAAAAAAAAGTTTTCCATAAATCAAATAAATGGGATATGTATCTGAAATTGAGAAAATTTGAAAGTATTATGAAATATTAATAAATTATTACACTACTTTTACTTTATTGACAATCAGAAATTTTTAACAAACATAACTAGCTATAAATTCCTGCCCTTATATCTAATTGATAGTTTATATTTTTACATATAAAGAATTTATAATAAAGAAGTTCTAATCGCTTTTATCAACTGCACATAATATCTTAAAATTTTACTTAAATAAATTTTTTTATAATTTATATAAAAGACAATTTAGTAATATAAATTGTCTTTTATATAAATATTAGCGTTAATTTTTTTGTAACAAAAAAATTAACGCTAATAAAATGATTATAATTTTCAATATAAAAAATATGCTTGAAAATGCAACAATTTCGTAAAAGTAAATTGTTTTTTTGCCAATTGGAAAAATTTGCATTTTTTTAAGTTCATTCCTTTAAACAAATATATAAAATATTTTAAAAGAAGTGTTCCATTGAATGATGGAATTCGATAAATGATACTTATAGTAATTTTAGTAAACTCAGTTTAATTTAATGATCTGTTAACATTTAAAACATATTACAACTTTATTTTCTTTCTTTTCACTATCCCATGCATGTTTGTTCAACAATTTTTTATCTGTGATAGCGATTAAAGTGAGACGTTTTGTTGTGTAATAAGATCTTAATCTAATAATTGTGATATGATTTTTGTATATTATAGTTTTATACTAATAAATAATTATTCATTTTTTTGAAATAATTGGAAAATATGTTGAATAAATAATTTGCAAAATATTGCGAAAACTTCAAAATATCTTTTTATATCAAATTATATGCTGCATAATAAAATTATTATGCACTTATTAGTGTTATAAAACAGTTACTATTTCTTTATAAAAGAATATAATAAGTATTTAATTATAGCTGTAATATCAAATAGTAGATAGCATTGCTAAATAATATAATAATAAATAAAAATTATATATATTTTCTATTTCTGACTATGAAAGTATTCATTCTACTTTTGATATTTTTGATACAGTTCTCAATTCATAAATATTCATATTAAAGTTATTTAAAGATTTCTGATTTACTCTAACTTACTAGAAAGAATTGCTCCACAATATCCAAATATAGATAAAAACCATCTTTAATCTCAGAAATCATCAAGAAAAAATGATTACTATTTACTGTAAATATTGTACATACTGAAATAATAATTATTTTTTTTTATTTTACAGTTTAATTAAATTACTGTCCTTTTTCATCATACAGGCCTATATATTAATGAATTTATTAATTTAAACAGCGCTTCTCAAACTTTTCCACTTGGCGACCCCTTTTACCCCGAGAAAATATTTTCGCGATCCTGGATGCATAGAGGTGTATAAACTAGGAATACGAATTAAAACATTTGATAAAATTTTTGCGACCCGCAAAGTTTGTTACGCGACTCCATTAGGAGTCGCTACCCACACTTTGAGAAGCACTGGATTAAAATAAAGAATATTGAAATCTTTAAAAACTTTTATTACAGAATGTCTTTTACGAAATAAGTCATTAAAAGTATTTATAAAAATTTCATATCAAAGATACATTCATACTAAATTCTTTAATATTACTTACTTCATAATACAGAATATGAATTATTGTAAAATATAAAGATTAAGTGAGCTTCTAAATCCTTTTAATACAGACAAAAATTTTAAATTACAAAATTCTAGCTTAATAGATAGCATCTGTCTAATTTCTGGAGAATTCTTATAAATCATTTCTGTAATTACAGAAACGTCAATTAAATTTTTCAGTTGTTCATTTGAACTTTAACTCTCTTTTGTAGTTAACGATGCAAAGTTTTCTAGATTTACAGATTTCCGTGAAGTATGTTGATCTTATCATAATATTTTATAATTAAGACAAATTTGCGATTCGAATACATTTCGATTGAGTATAATTACGACTGAATATCTAATTACAACAACTACTAAATTATAATTCATCGTTCTAATTTTTTTATAAATGAAATTAAAAATAGTCACAGTAACTATGTATAATCTAAAATTCTGAAAAACTATAAATAGTAAATCTGTTTAGCATATTCAATCTAAAAATATTTATTATAAAATTAAATCTGTAATTATGCTTCATTAACAGATATTCAAGACAGTATTGTTCGTTTAAATTTTCTCTCTTCTTTCCCAAAAGAATTTATGAAAATGTGTGTACACAATACTCAATTTTCATGAAAATGATTTTTATTTTAAGGTACTTTTTTATCACAATAGATGCTAATATGAACAGAAAAAATTTTTCGATCTGAACCATTTCTTATAAAATATAATTAGTTCAACATTTCAAAATAGCCTACTGGAGCATTTATTCCAAGGATCCTCTTTGTTATAAATCATACAATTTTTATACAAGTTTTATTCGTGAAATATTGTAATTTTGAAAGAAATATTAACGTCAATATTATATAATATAGTAATAGAAAATAAACATAATATATATATTTTTTTAATTCTTTTTATTTTACTAGTCATTTCAGTTATCGAACTGTTCTTTCTGGGAAAATTTACTGACAACTATTTCTTTTAAATAAAAAAATTATTGATGTCATTTTGTTCAAAAGAATTTAAATTCCAGATTCGGATTTCACCGGTAAACTTCCATTTAAAATGGATGGAAATAAAAGCCGATTACAAAGCTTTTATGTATATCATATGTAATCATCTGACAGATTTTTCATTATAAAATATCAAATAAGAATAGTTTTTAACAACAGAGCTATACAATAACATGATTTAAATAAAACATGCCATAAAAAATTCTTAAATATTCGAAAATATGTAAAGAATTCATTAATAGATTTGACGTAATTACATTGATTATATAATATATGGAAAAAAAATTTTCATATGCTGTTTCATTTAAATCACGTCATTTAAACTTTTTTTATTTCTTGTTCTTCGAAAAATTGTCCGATTATGATAATGCAATGCAAAATTTATTTTTGATAACGTCGACCGAGCTAAAAATGTAAAATAGCTTAAGGAGGATTTATAGATATAACGCTTTAATAATTTACATCTGACAACAATATATTTTTATTTAAGGATATCGAAACAGGAAAATACCCTATTTTTTATAAACTCTTTTATATTTTTTCACTAACATAATTTATTTAATTTGTCTTTTGAATTATTGGATATAATTTGTTCATTGACCGATTTAACAAACATTAGACTGCTTTACTGTCATAGACTATATAAAAGCTAGTAAAGTATTATTACGATGCCTATAAAAGTTTTATTCTTTGATATATTTTATTTTTAACATTCTACGGACAATATTCGACAAGTTTTTTTAAGGGAAAAAAGGATCATAAATCGGTAAACTCATCTTTTTTTTGCCCCCGTTGCGTGTCACAACTATTGAAACAAATACTGTAAGTGTAGTTCTATTTTTAAAAAGATTATGGCCAAGACGTGTCATACTGTACCCTTGGGAATATTTTTAAGCTGAGAAATATTTTATTTAGGCAGCTATTTATTTTAAATTGAGATCGATTTATAATAACAAAAAATATCCCCGAGAATTTTAGTGATATAGAACATAATGCCCGAAATTGTAATGAAACTTCAATTATTATTATTATTTTTTAATTGAAAAATGCTATATAAAACTACAAGTATTTATAAATCGATAATCAAAACATTAATATTCCAAAAATTACATTTAATTAGTCCTTTTAGAATTGATTAATTTTTCAATAAAATTTTTTGAGTGATTTTGCAATAAATAATTAAAAAATTGCCCATTTTTACAGCAAAATAAATATTTTTTATATGAAACATGAATTTTATATTATTTTTTTTTCTTGAAACCATGAATTGTGAATATTTGTTTTAAATATTATAATTTTTCTCTCAATTTATAGATATTTTTAATTTGCTATTTGAATAAAGCTACGTAAAGTTTTTCTACAATATTGAAAGAAAAATTTTAATTACTTGTTTCTTCCGAAAACATCTTTCAATTAAGATAGTAATCACCCATGCCGGTTTTGTGTCAACAAAGATATTTATCTTTTCTTATTTACCGATTTATAAATTACTTCTTTTAAATCAGTGTTTCCCAACGTGGGGCGCACGCTCCATAAGGGGGCAATTTGAGAATGAGTTATTAACAATGAATTATTTTCATTTCTTTTGGTTTTAGGGACAATATGTACAGTATATAAATATATATTGTGATATACAATTTTTAAAATTAAAATCAGATTGTACACGGCGTTTTTGAAACTTTATTTGCTGTTTTTTTCTTATTAATTTATATTATTATTATTTTTTAACAATTTTTTGTGATTTCTTCCTCAGTACTTCAACTGTCTTTTTGGATGCCATGTTTTTGGAAGTCTGTTTAGACCAAGTTAATAGCCTTTTAGACTTTCTCCATGTAAATAGAAGTTCACTTTTTGAATAATAAAATTATATGTCACAGAGGAGCATCGGGATTTTAGAGATGCTTAGGTGGGGCATGGCCAAAAAAAAGGTTGGGAACTACTGTTTTAAATACTCTAAAAGATAATCATTGGCGTTATATCTATCAAATTCTGATTCATTCATTATACAATATTATAATAATTTTCTTTTTTTTTTTTAAAGCCAACAATTGTTTTAGTTTCTAAAAATACATTATTAAAATGTATATAAATAAAAATATTGATTTTTTTAAATATAGTGATAAATTATATTATTCTGCCAAACGACACTGAAATTTAAGTGTCGCCATCTGTTAGTAAAGGTTTGTAAAACTTTATATTATATGATTAAGACCGTTATTTTATATAATATTTTCTGGTAAGTATAAAATTACATTTTCGAATAATAATAATAATAATAATTTTTTATATTATTCTCTAATAAATTTTATATAAATATATAAAATCATATATTGTCTAAAATATGTTTTCATTTTTTCATTATTAATTAACACATTATTGTATAAAAAAAAGATTAATCAAATCTATAATTATATAGATAATTTGGATAATAGCTATTAAATTGAATGTTGTTTTCAATTTTTTAATAGACTTATCAACAAATAAGAATTTTTTTCTATTTTTATTTGAATTATTACAGCTGCTTTATAAATTTCCTTTTCGACATATTTTCCTTTCAAGAGAAAACGAATCTAAATAACATTCCTGTGTATTATATTTATTTAAGATTTTATCATTTGGGATGATAAAAATCAACTGTATTCACAAAACAGTGATCGATCTATTTATTTATTATAAAACGAAATTGTATTTATAGATGTAGCATAAAAAAAGAAATAAAAATAAATTTAAAGATTGAATTCTTTCAATATTGACAACATTTGGAATAAAAACCACAACTTCAAACAAAATTTTAAAAATTTAATCTGCCTTATTTTGGATTATTTAAAAAAATACTTCGATTTTAAATTAATAAATGGAAATTAATAATTTAAATAACAAATTAAATTAATAATCGAACTGATGAATAATTTTGATTCTACAAAATCATTCGTTAAGAATCGATTTTGATAAAATATTTAATGAATCTATTCAAAAAGAAAAACACTTAAGTTTTTAATAGATATCATTAATAATAATACTGTGTAACAACTTTATTTATTTTTTGTTCCTGGATAGTAATTGTTATTACCTAATTACTTATGTCTCAAAAGTATATTAAAATGTCTATTATTTTCCACAAACTTTGCTTTCGTGACCAGGGTATAATATTTTAAAATTTACATATTTTCCAGAACATTCCAGATGTATTCAATGCTGCATAAATTTGGAGTGCTTCTAGAACTTTCAGAACTCTGCGAACCTTCTAGAATTTTTCAGTAATAAATATTAGTATAAATACAGTGGCCTTAAGCCCGCCAATTCAAGAGATTGCTAGATGCTTTGAAGTATGATGACTACAGTTAGATGTTTTCAGAGTCTTCAGAATGATAGCATTTTTGATGGGTCTCCAAGGCGATTTTATCAAGTTTCCCTGCTATCTTTGTTTTGGGACAGCAGGAATATCAAGGCAGAGTCTTCAGAATGATAGCATTTTTGATGGGTCTCCAAGGCGATTTTATCAAGTTTCCCTTCTATCTTTTTTTTTTCCTTTTTTGGGACAGCAGGAATATCAAGGCGCGCTACCACAGAGGGAAAACAATACGTAAAATAGGAGCCACTGCTGGACCTCCGTACTTATTTCACCATTGCACATAAACTTTAATCTTATGAAACAATTTGCTAGAGTTTTACACAAAAAGTCTCCAGCCTTCACTTAGCCGCAAGACTTCTTCGTTAAGCTATGTGAGGCAAAGGTCAAAGCCGATATCTTCAGCGGATACAAATAAAGAAGATCCTGGAGTGCAAGGAATTCCCAAGATATTTCTTATGAAAGAGAAAGTGGCTAAGAACAGATTTGTCGCAGTTGTTAGATATTTTCTGGGCAATCACAAGGCCGAAAACTATATGAAACTCGTTGAGAACTACAGAAAAATGGGCTGCAAGATTCCCTCAAAGTCCATATTCTTGAAATTCATTATGATAAATTCAAGGAGAACATGGAGTGTACTTAGAGAAGCAGGACGAGTGCTTCCACTATGATATACTGTATACTGGAATTTGAAAATCACTGCTAAGGACATTTTAATGAGAATATAATGGGAGATTACATTTGTATGCTGATTCGTGAAATCGGCCGGATGGTCGCGTGTTAAAGCTGCGGCTTACCACCCTGGAGGATCCGAGTTCGAGGTATGGGACCCGGCTCGGTTCCCCATCCTTCAGCCATCCGGTTGGTCTCATTATGGGTGTTGACCAGCCTGTGATGGGCTCTATAAGTGGTCGCCGCCAGATAATGAATATCCCATGAGGCGGCTTAACCCAACTAACCTAACCTAATCTGTTTTGTGAAAGTAATTTATAGTATAGTCGTAAATTTAGAAAAACTATTCACTTCTAAATCTTTTGGGATCATTTTTGTATAACTGTAGTATAAATACATAGTAATTTTGATTCATATGTTGTTTTTTTCTAACTTTATGTTAACAAAAAGGTGTAAATTTGCCCATTTTCTTATTGAAGATGGGTAAAATTCAAAATATCACTGTTCTGATTACAAAAGAAATGTTTATAGGGAATAATAGCTGTTTTCTATACTTTTTAGATATAAGTAATCAGGAAATAACACTTACTATCTAGGAAAAAAGATGTTATATAGCGTAATATAAATATGAAGAAACTTTGTTATTTTTTAATTTACATAAATTATCTTAGATGCAGTATATTGAAATTTCATTTTAAAGTTTGATGGAACTTAGTATCAGAATACAGTTCAGTCTTCTTAAATGAGATGTTAAATGTTGAAAATATTGTCACTCAAAGGAAAAATAGGTAAAGTGAAGCGTATATTTTTTGCAAAATTAAATGATGTAATTTTGGATATTTTTCGTGTTTTCAGTTATTAAAAACACGAGAAAAATCATTGCAATAGTGCTATACCATTTCGAAATAATGCATTTTTTTATACATCAAAACAAGAACAGAAATAGAAAAAGGTATGAAGTTACGTGAAAACGATCTGAAACCGTGATTCGACACTGTCCAGTTTTGCATTTTTATTTCTTCTTTAATTTGAAAGGAGAATGATTTATTGCTGATTTATCTTAATACTTATTGCTTCATATAATAAAATAGACTAGAAGCTTTAAAGATATTAAAAAACAATAATAATAATAATTTTTATTTATGTACTGAATTCGTCAAAATTACAATAAGTAATTTTGATGAATTCAGTTCTGTATATAATGAAAAGACATCAAAATTCTGATTTGCTGAACAAATTTTTGAAATATTCTAAAATAAGCATTCATTAATTAACAAACTCAGAAATTATTGTTATTTTCTGATCATATTTTAAAATTTTTTATACGAGTATGTTTCCTTATATTATTCTCTTCAATTTTTCAAATAATGGAAGATCAATAAAATATCATACAGTATTTGTTTATATTAAAAAATATGCAATACTATAGAAAATAGATATAGTAAGCTTTTGCTTTTGAATCTCATAATAGATTAGAAAATATTATGATCCGTTATAATTAAATCAAAATTATAGTGAATAATCTGAGATTTATTTATAGTAAATGATAAATTTATATTAAGTTATTTCGTCCATTAAATTGTTGAATTTCAACTTATTGTTGTATATAATATTTAAATGATTATTTTATTATAATTTTTTAACAAAATTATATCAATAAATTAATGCAGGATTTATAGATAATTTTATTTTATCAATTGGTTAAAAATTTTCTTATTAAACAACAAACTAAATCTTTTCTAATTTTTTGTCATTATTTTTCTCCACACTACTGTATTTTTAAATAATAATAAAATTTTTATTTACTTATATACTGCAAAATAATGAGTTACTTTTATTAATAAAAATATAACAGAAACTAATATGTGTACTTTTTTAATTCATATTACAAAAGGTTATTAACTAACAAGTAAGTTTGAATTATTAGAAAAAGATCTGGACATTAGATGATATTGGAGACGAAAATTTAGGTTAGTAATCAAACTTATTACTAATACACATTTTCACCCTGCAATTTAGTTTAATAATATTTTAAATAAGGTGCATTTATATTTAATACTTGCATTATTTATAGAAAACTATTTGGACTTTAAAAAGAAGTATGAATATGCATTAATAAAATTGGATTTTTTTAAAGCAATATTATGAAGATGATTAACTGTTTATATAGTCTCACATACTACTAAAAATTAATATTTCAAGTGTCTTTTAATTCAAAATTCTTCTTTGCATGTTTAAAATTTTTTATGCAAATGTAAAATAATAATCAAAGTATAAAGTAAAAATCACATATTACTAAGCTTATTAAAATTACTACAGTATTTTGCTTATGGTTAGATAAAATAACAAGCACTTTCAGAAAGAACTAAAAGCACCTACTTTCCAAATGTAACTTTTATTTTCAAACGATTAAAGTTAGAAAAGATTTAAATTAGAAAAATTTAAAATTTTCAATGAAGCATGGAAAAGTATTACTGTATTTTGTTATATAATTCATTTATTATTGTATTTGTCATCCATTGGCTTTGCAGATTCAATTTTTACGTTGATTTAAGCAGCATATTATGTCACTATGGCATTACTATTATGGCGACATGATATCATCATAATATCGCGCCATAGATATATAATACATCCATCTATCGCGCATAATTACGCCAGCATGACATCACGCATCAGTATTATTTTATGACGTAAGCAATTTTACGTCAGGATGATATCATATCAATTCGATTATGACGTAATCCGGAATTGGAACAAAACTCTAAAGGATTTTTCGTTGCAATTCAAATAATCCCATCCTTATGGTGATCTTGACCCAGGATATCTATTTTAGCTGCAGAATTAAGGAAAGTTTTTATACAAAGTTTAGTCCTGATTATTCAAACCATGTGGGACTAATAATAGATGGCACTAAGTATTAAGTAATGCGGGTAAATCGCCTATTACTCTATTGCAAATATTTAGCTTCATCTATTATCAATGATTTAAAATAAAATTTGAAAAAATCAAATTCAATCCTCAGGATTAAACAATCGAACGATGCGGCGTCGAGATGTAACAGAACTTCACTACTAAATTTCATGAAAATCTACTAATTAGTTCAAAAAATATTAGTGGGAGACAGACAACAGAGATGATGGTGACCTTATAAGTTTCCTTTTCCTTCGGAAAATAAGCTAAAAATCAGAATTAATATTAAAATTATTTACTATTCGGATCACCTGTCGTTTTCGGATATTTCTGACACGCGATTTCCCATATCTATATGAATGGATAATCATACCTAGCGTTTTGCAATAGTGGCGTTTCTCTCATTACTGGCTGTATTTGACAATCATTTATTGTTACTTAATAATAATAATATACATATTGATGCAATAGTATTTGATATTACTATCCACACAAGGGATAGACCCTATGGAATAATTTTAATTTTATTATATAGAAAGGCATAAACAGTCGTAACACGTGTCGAAATTTCTTATTTAAAATAATGAAAAATGAATTATCGATTTACAAAATTTCGTTTTGCGAAATGATTTTCATACACGCAACTCTCTGTAAATCCAAAGATAAGTTTATATATTACCTTCAGTATCTAATGAGATGATTGAAATAGAAAATATGATTTTTTATATTAGACTGGTTATTATGACAGAAAAATTTCTCATTTAAAACATATTTTGTGAATAAGCTTATATACTGAAATATAACAATAGAAACAATAATGAGTTTAATTATTGCGGATTTTTCTATTAAGAGAGTTACAATAAAAAGATTGCTGTAAAAATAATGCCAGAACTAGAGCAAAATTAGTTTTATAAACAAAATAATTTTTCTTTTGTTGATTTTGTTAGATTACTATGTTATATTTTGAAAAACTTTTTAAAAAAATTACAGATCCTAGTAATAAAAGTGGGCCTAAAATTGATTTTAAAAAATATATGAAGAAAGATTGCTGAAAATTGATTTTTATAGAAATATTTGAGATTTATAAATTTAATTCTGACAGCAAAATTTGTTGGAAATATTAGCTTAAATGAACATGAAATATCTCTGCAAAAAATAAAATTATTTTACTTGAAAGGCATCGAATTTTATTTCAAATAAATTTACATGAAATTATTTATTTTTATTGTATTGTAATTTTTTTAAATTCAATATTTTTAAATAACATACAGTATTCTATTATTTTCATTAAATTTAGTTTTCTATGTCACATTCGTTTAGATAGATTTTAAATCATTTTTCATAATTATTTATACTACAAAATTTTTCTATAAATTTTATAAAAATTATCGTTTGCAGAAAATAAAAATAATTAATTTTTTACAAAATCAAGTTAATATGATTGCTATAAATGTCAAATTAACATAATTTACATACATGTATAGTAATGTTGATAGCAAAATAATAAAAGGTTTTAATAACAAACTTTTCTCTTGATTAAATAGAAAAGCTATATTTTCAAGAATAGTTTATGTATTTGGAATATAATCCATTTTTTGCTGGATTATATTCGCCAGATCATCACTCTGATAAAATATTTTTATGATTGAATTTAAATGATTAATATTCTCATATTCGAATTGCAAAAAAGTGATTAAAATAAATTTATGCTTGTGGTAATAAATGCATTTTAGTAGCTTATTGAAAGTTTAAATTAAACTAATATTTATGAAATTAAAAAAAAAATAATTGATGAAGATTGTTGAACAAAAATATCTCAAAAAAGTGCTTCATCTTGCCATATATCCAGCTATTGAAGTGGCGCCATCTATGATTATTAAAAATAATTATTCTTACTTCTATTTATTTTATTTTGTAAAAATTATTATTTTAATACTAATTCAATGATATACGAACTTAATTCGAAAAATTTAATTTTCTGTTTAAACGAATATTTATATTTAGAATACACATATTATAGATATAAAAAATATAAATTTGTATTATGATAAACTATAAAAAATGATCATATATTTGTTATTAAGTTACTTTCCAAAAATTTATAATTAATGTCAGATATATATAAAATAAAATCGACATTTATATTCAATTTTATCTTTCAAAAAGTAAAGTTTCTTTCTCTTAGGAAAAATAAAAAAGGACTAAATTGGAATTTTTATATTCGATAAAGTTAATGCCGATGTTAACAATGGCATAAAAAGTTATAATACGATTATGTATTAATATTTATAAACACAGCAAAAAATTAAATTAGCCGTAATTAAAAATTTTCCGTATTTTTACGATATTAAAAACAATTTTTTCTAAATATAAATATAATCGTTCAGTATTAAAATTAGATTAATAAGTTAATTGAGCAAAGAAATTAAATAATAATTATCTTTGGTTGCTTCTATACTAACAAAAAAAATGAAAAAAAAAAAAATTTGCTTTTTCTTCTTTCAAAGAGAAATTAGAAAATTCTACCCGACTGATGTATTTTAATTAGATGAGATTTAATTACTTCGTTAGTATTTCGCTTCCTTTCATCAAACATTCCGGAAATGATTGTTCAGAAGAAAAATAAATTATCTTCAAATAGTAATAGAAATCGAGGTGTTTTATTATTCGGTACAAAGAATAGATAGGAAAAAATGAACAGAAAATGAAAAGAGCAAGTAGAAAACATCGGGAAAATAAGAGAAAAAAATAATCGAACGATATTATTCAATTTTTTATGCAAATTTAGACTCGCTTTATAGACCATCTCTTTCTCTTCGAGTAAGTAAAAAGAGAAGCACTTTTTAAATATTAAACGTATGACTAAAGACTTCTTCACAATGTAAAGGTACAACAATAAAAATCATGTCATCAAATATATAAATTTATACCAATTAAATAAACTTCCTTAGTGTAATAATAATATTTGTTATAAATTTAAATTTTAGGCTCATATAAACATAGATCGCATGATATACCATATACATTACATCTACAAATATTTTCAAAAATTTTTATTGGCGTATTTCTCAAATAAATAACATAGATTTAAATCCCAGAACCGTCCACAACATACAGTAGGCAAAACGAAACATCATCATCTGATATGCAAGATCTTTATTGAAATAATAATAATAATAATGAAATTGGTCACAAGATTCCAATGATGATATCATCATATGTGATATTAGGTCGATGATATCATCCATAAGCAATGATTATATAAATGATGATGTCATCTTTGAGATCTTGTGACTAATCTCAAGATTATTATTTCAATAAAGATCTTACATATCCAATGACGTCGATTTTTTTTGAGGGGAAAAAATTATATATAAGTATATGCCAGCATTTGATGTTATAGTCGTTGCAATAAAAATTTCTGGATAACGCTAGGCAATCTGGGTAGTTCCTTGATAAAATGGAACAATTATCTAAAATTTGAACGATCTTCGGTGTATTATTTTTGAGATATTTTGCGGATGGTCTCACATCAGACATCTTAAAAAGTTATACATAAAACAATTGTTATAAAATACACCTAAAATCATTCCAAATAATTCTAATAACGTGCATCTACAAGGATATCGCTAATTAATGTTTTGCAAATCACCATTCTTGTTTTGAACGGCCACCATTCTGTAACGAGATCATTAGATTAATTTAGAATTATTAATTATGCTAAATATATGCCTATTAATTTTAGATTTATCATTCTAAAATTAATAAGCATATACAGTATATAGCATAATTAGAAATGACCACGCAAAATTTGAATGCTTTTCGATTTTCTTTATGGGTTATTCTGTGGACGGAGAGATGTATAGATGAACAAATGAATATATATAACCAATGATATTAAAAATTGAAGTATTTTATTATTCAATAAGCATTTATAAGTTTTATTACATTTTTTCTTGCAATATTGAAATTGTTTCTAAAACTTAATATAATAATTTTTATTTGGTTTTTTCATTTATTCTTTTTTAAAATTCGTCAATCTCAAATACTTCCTATTTTTAACTAAAATTTAGTCATGTAAGAAATAGGTATGTTTTTCTCCTTTTTGTTCTTGTATCAATAATATATACTGTATTACAGTGGTGCGCAATCTTTTTTCACTCGCGACCCCCATACTCAGATTGAAATTTTACATGATCCATTATTTGTTGTTACCATCCTATTATAAGCATATAAGGAAAGTAATAAGAAAAGTCGTTTACCACATACAAATTCATGAAATATACTATAAAGTATATTTCAGTCCACATGATTTGATATAAGATTTTTGAAAAACTGACAAATAAAAAAAATTATAACACATTAAACAAAAAAGTGGTCAGACACACAGTAATGAGTTGAACAATTTTCGTGTGATTTTTTAAATTAATTTTTTTAATTCAATTAAAAATTTATTATCCAACATGAGAATTTCTCAAAATTTTTTCAATACAATTTTTCAATACAGCAGTGGTGTGCAACACAGGTTGCACACCACTGCTGTATTGTCTTTTTCTTTAACGGACTAAAATAAATAAAATTAGAGCTGTTTCACATTTTTATAATTTCTATATTATTTGTTACTATCTCAATCAAATTTAACAATTTAGTAATTAAATATAAATATTTTTAATATTTGTATTTTAATTTTCATTCTATTATACTGTTCTATATCATTTCTGTTTGGTATACATGTTCATATAGCATGAATATAAAATTAATGATCTTTAAAAAATAAAAAACGTTGTTTTGCAGTCATTCTTTATCTTATCTTAATTTTAATTATCATTTGTTGCTTTTAGTCCAATAATTTTGTTTTCTATTTCTCTGTTTTGACCAACTTTTCCAGATGAATTCAATATTTACTACTGGAAGTTAATTTTTATAATCAGTTCTTAGCAATTATACATTATGTACTTATTTATAGCATTAAATTTTTTAAAATTATGTGATATGTCATAACTACTAATATTAAAAAATAGGCTGGTGCTAAAAGAAATTTTTTCAATGATGAGGAGATAAACATGATATTAGAGATCATATTTTTAATATGAATTCATTCATTTTTTTATTTAAAAAAAAAATTATTTTTATGGCATTTTTCATTATTTTATATAAATATTTCAAAATTATATTTCCTTTCTTTTCAATTTTTTTTCTTTCTTTGAATAGTATCATAACAGAATTCATATGTCTATTTAGAGTAAATCTCGTGGCAATGACAACCCTGCAATGTTCTCTTGCAGTTTATCTCTTGAAAATTGATGAACAATTTAAGTAAAATATATCAATCTACAGAAGATAAAAGTTAAAATGGTGCAGAAATTGCAGAAAATAAATTCTAATAATTTTTGATTTATTAGTATTGATTTTGCGTAAAACAGATACTATATAATATATAACATAAACAATAATATAATAAATAAATTTTTATTTTTCAAATTTCTATCAAATATCTTGACTTAAACTATACTTCATTTCACTACTTCACTAGTTTTTTCTACATTTGAATACAAATCATTTTCTGTATTTTATTTGAGCATAATTTACTTTCTGTAATAAAATAAAATTCACATAAAATTATGTTATTAGTATAATCACAATATGTCATATTAAATGAAAAAGATTTATAAATTAATTCCTATGATATTATTTTTGGATAGCAATAACACTTCTTAAATTGACAGAAATTAAACTTATAAGAGTATTTAAGGCATCCAAGTTAGAGATCAAATTTGAAGTGACAATTCAAATTTAAGTTATAGATCAGTAGTTCTACACTGCCTCATAATCTCATCTTGAATTTTTGAAATACAGTATCAATATTTCAAAAATTGATACTGTAAAAAAATTGTACGAATATCTGTTTTAAAACATAAAAGTTGTTTAATAAATTTTCGAAACTAAGAAACAAAAAATTGAACACCAGGAATGTGCATCGTTCAATAATGTTTGTATCGACCGAAGATTCATTCATTCGTATTACGTTCGTTCATATTGAAATCAGCTTCGTTCCAACCTTCTTCTTATTCCTCTGGAATTTCTGTGAAACTTTACTTAACGCTCGATTCGATTTTGTATCCAATACAAAAAGGAGCAGAAATGTCGAGGAATTAAAAGTTTCTAAATAATGTCCAAATAAAGAAAATCTATTTCGTTTGGAAAAGAATTTGAGGTTCCAAAACATAGAATTTAAATGCTGAATGTAAGGAAAATAAAAAAAAATTTTTTAAAACATTTTATTCGTTATAAACGTCAAACCAGTGAGTAATTTTGAGAAATCAGAAGAAAATTTCTCAAATGTAGATAAAAAGATATATACTTTATACGTTAATTAAATAATTTTTAAACTTTCTAAAATTTGAATTACTAATGAAATATTAAGGCACCTCCAATGGCTTTTCGAGTGAACAATTTATTTTTAATGAGACAAATTACTAAAAGATTGCTAAAATAAAGGCAAAATGAATTCCCTTTTCATCTTCAATGTAGAAAACAGTTAGGAATACATGAAATGATAAAAATAAATAAATAAACAATTGTAAAAACTACTTATCAAACTATCAATACAAAATTCATAAACTTTTATGTCAGTCAGATACGATTCAAAACAGACTTTCATAAAAATTATATTCGTACAGGAAAAATAAAATCTTTTTATATCTGAATTGTCATCAATCATTTTTGTCTGCTCTTTTCTCATATCTTAAACATATTTTTATTTAAAGAAATAACATCAACCTTTCATTTTTTGATGGTTATTATATAGAAAATAATTATATAAAGGCCAACTAATATACTGTATATATAATTTTGATATATAAATACAGTATACAATACTGTATATAAATTATGTTTTTCACATAAAAAAATTCTGTATCAGCAATGTCTTTATCATCATCGAATATTTAATTTAGATTTTTGCTTATTAAATAAATCAAAAATCAAACGAATAAGTTAAGTTTTTTATTATTAGTAAAGTTAATGTGTTTACTAATAAAAGTAATTAAATATCGAATTATTTGTAAAACGCGATTAAAATTTTCATAAAAGCTATGCCTGTATATTTATTAATAAATTATCTCAGGAGCAAATTGTCACAATGGAAATGCATGATAATCATCCATATTGCACAGTTTCTAAGAAGTGCAAAAAGTTTCATTGAGTTTATTAATAATTTTATATTTTTCATGTCTGTAAGTTAAATTTTTATAATAAAATTTTAACTTGTTTTATTAAGATATGTTTTTTATTTGATTTCATTTTATACGGTCGTATATTAATTAAAAACTATTTAATAATAATTTTAAAACTAGAAGCTATATAAAATCACGATTTTTTTCATTATTTTATATGTATTATAAATGAATTTTCTATTGTTATTTTATATATACAGTATTATGGATGAATTTAACTTCGATTATGCCCTTCACGAATGATTTATAAAGCAAGAAATATATATTCAAATAAAAAATGTGTTAATCTATTTATCGATATTATGTAATTTTTCATGGAAATATCAAGAATTTAAAGTATTTTGTTTCTTTAAGGCTCTGTATTTTAATATAAATATTGAAAAATTCTTTTGTAATTCATACTAATACTAACAAAATAAATTGACATCGCTGTGATGATAAATTAGTTTGTACAGGGTCCGGCAAAATATCTGATTACGAATTTTAGTGTTATTTTTGGTCTGCTCAATGGTGCTATAGCTTCCAAAATATTACAGATTTGAATACAGGTATACCCTACTGTAACATACTAATTGGGACCAGAAAACTTGTGCATTAAGCAGAAATTTATGAAGAATCAAATATTTCCCAACTGTTTCGCAAAGTATTAACACTGTTTTATTTCTATTTTATTCCTATTTTAATTATTATTTAAATTTCAGCATTAATATTTCATGTTTATTTAACTTCAGTCAAAAATGCATCAATAGTAGAAGAAGTCATCAGTCTTCATGACAAAATATTAATTTAATCAAGACTATTTTGGCAAATCAGTGTCCAAATAAGTTTAACTGAATTGTTTCTTAAGATGTTTTTGTCTGAATTAAGTTTTTATTACATTTTTTTTTTATTTTTCATTAACAATATTCTATTATGAACAAAAGTTAGAAGTTAAAATGTGAAATGCTTCTTATTTTTCATGCTGTTAATATTTTAAATAAATTTTATCCTATAATTCAGTTTTTGCAGTATTTTTATTCTACATTTACAATAAATTTAGAAAATGTTCCATGTCCATTGATCAAAAATGAGGGGAAAGGGAAAAATTACATAATTTCATGAATTTCTAAATTGATGGGGGTATTATAATCAAATAAATATAGTAAAAATTATTTTTTTTAATTATAATTAAAACAGAATATGAAATAATTAATATCACAGTGTAAAACATTGATAAAGGATAGTTAAATCATATTAATTTAAATTTTACAAAATTTCCAAGTGAATAATTGCATCATTTATGTAAAGATATTTTAATGATGCAATTATTCACTGAGAAGTTTAGTAAAATTAAAAATATAAAACAACTACTGTATTGTTCATCAAACTTTGATGCAATGATAATTATTAATAATTATTTTATATTTTATTTTACTAAAATTAACAAATACAATATTATTTCTTTGATTCTAATACTCTCTTGATTTATCTGAATAATTCTTTTTTCCATATTTTTTTTTATTGAAGGAATTATGGACATGAAAATTATTCAAATTTTATCGTATACCTAGAATAAATATATTGGAAACATAAAAGCCCAATTATAAGATAAAGCTTATTTAAATTATTAACAGCATAAAAAATAAAAAGTACTTCATATTTCAATTTTCAAAATAAAAGTTGATGTTCTGTATTGGACGTCCACTTCCATATTGTTTGAGGTTCTGCTATGCTAAACATATAGATTTACTATGAAATTTTTTAAGGTCTTTTTAAATTTGTATATATTATGAACAGTGGAACTATTGGAAAATTATTCAAATTTTATTATAAATCTAGAACAAAAATATTGTTATAAGGCAGTTTATTTTAATTATTAACAGCACAAAAAATAAAAAATGCTTCATATTTTAACTTTTAAAATAAAGTTGATATTCTGTATTAGAAGTCTGTCACAATCTTGTTTATGTTTCTGACATGCTAAGTATGTAGATTTTACAGTAAAATTTACTTTTGTGGTACTGTTTGAATTTCTCTGCATTTTAAAATGATATATTAAATTCTGATTGATATTTATTAAAAATAATTTTATTTGTTTAAAAAATTAATGCAATCAAATTTTCCCCAATGATAAAAACAAATTTTGTAAATTACATTGCAGTATAGAATTTTCATTGTTTATTAAATGTTAGGTATAATATTTGACCTATTTTAAATTATGATTGATATTTATTAAAAACAATTTTATTTGTTTAAAGAAGTTAATGAAATAAAATTTTTTTTAATGATAAACATGCATTTTGCAAATTATGAGCAGTATAGAATTTCTAAAGTTTATTAAATGTTAAAATAATGTATAGATAACATATTATTTCCTATTTTAGGTTTATATAATTTGAAAAATATTTTTTAATGTGTTTTGTGCAAAAATTTGTTGTTACCATTGACGAATGGCTCTATTGGGTTCACTGTATAATGTAGACATGATAATCTGTGATATTTCTAATAAAGATTTCCAATAAATAACATAAAAGCATAATAACCATAGTTACCTATGCACTTATTTGGTTCATAAGATTTGCACTTCTGATGATAGTTGGGTGATGGATGTTATTTCATTTCATTGTGGGAATTTCTTATGCATGTTTTATTTTGTTTTCAATTTCTTATATCTTATTTTATTATTTCAATATCTTGTATGCTTTTAATAATGATTACTATTACGAAAATCCTGACTATTATTACTATTGCCAATTGACATAACAATGATTTGTTTCTTCAAATTAGACAATAAAAAGTTTGTTTTGGCATTAATCATAAGACAATTCAGATTTAAAAGTAGTTATAAAAAGTGAAAAAAAAAATCATAAACTATAGTAACAAGTAATTTTTTTTAAAGTATTAAAGAAAAAGTATTATTTTTTTTAAGATAAAATATACAAATAAAATTATATTCAGCATATACTGTATTGTATGGTATTGGTCATTTTAAATCATACTGCATTGTCAGTTTGAGAATGGTAGAAATTTCTGATATCACATCAGTATGTTAGGTGGGGCAGCAGTACATTATAGCAAAGGTGGGTAATAAAATTGATTGTACATTATATCAAAAATACATTAAATGAGCATTCATTAAGCAGGGTACACCGGTATATGTATGTATACAAATTATTTTTTGATGTTAAATGCATATTATATATAATTCCAATTTTTTTGAGTACAGCATTTTGCAGATTATCTGGGGACTCAGGAGAAATTATTCAAGAAAATTAATTTCCCTATTATATTGGTTAATCAGGAATCTACTTTACATGTAAAATATGATTATAGAATATCTATAGTAAAAGAATTAAGAATACAAATATAGGTAATATATCTTTGTAAACTTAATATTTTTATAATCATTAATTTTTCATCTTTATTACACATAATTTATTAGAGTTGCTTACTTTTCTTAAAAACTATTTCAATAATACAAACAAAAACTTGGTGAAAATTAAGTGAAAAAAATATAATTAAAATAATTAAAGATTAAATATTAATAAATTCAAATGTAAATATAATTAGAGGAAATCAATTAAAACAATTATAATTGTTTTAATTAATAATAAAATTTCCAATCCAATTTAATTCTTATGACATATAAAAAATTCAAATTTCATTTTAAATAATTTGTCTTGTAAATTTGTTTTTACTGCATAAAATGAATTCAATTATAGTAATATCCCGATTTACATAAACTTGATTTATGTAAATTTGAAGATACGTAACTTCTCATCCTGCCCCCTCGTCCACTTGTTTCTTTCACAATTACATAGTGCATATTATTAACAAATCAGCAATTACATTTGCTGATTTGTTAATTAAATCTTTCTTTTATATATATATATGAGAAGTTTATTTAGAAGAGAAGAATAAATCATTTAAATTAGCTTTATCTGAGTGGAGAATGAATTATTGAGGATTAGAGAGAAGTATGAACAGTAAAAAGTCAGAATTCTCTAAGGCAGTTGTAAGATGAATATAAATTTCTAAACTTGATATTTGTAAATTATATAACACATATATATTATCATACATGTGCACATTGATGATAAATGCATTAATTTACATAATTCAGTCATGCATTACTGATCGTTTACTTCAATAGCATAATTTATTATTATTTTGGTTGTATTAGTTGCATGTTGTTGCTGGTAAAACTATATTGTTTTATTAGTTGTATGTTTGGAATATTTATTTATTTAGAACCCATACACTTTAAGTGTACAAATAGTACAAGAAGAGTCTTTCCAAAAGTGAACAAGAATATACTATAAACACAAGACAAGAACTATAATAGTACACAAGAAAAGATGAGTGGAACAATAAGACAATATTCACAAACACAAATAAAAGTAAGAACAACCAGACGACACAACATAATTATAAAAAAAGACTTCTTGTATTAGTTTGTATGAAATATAAGTATATATAAAAATGGACTACAGTAATATCCCGAGTTACGTAAATTCGGAGATACGTAACTTCTCATCCTGCCCCCTCGCCACTTGTTTGTTTCACAGTTACATAGTGTATATATATGTATATACATACTGTATTTCATTTGCTGATTTGTTGATTAAGAGTGTTTAATTACAACTACATATTATAAACTTTTATAATTTGTTGTTTTCTTGGTAATAAAGAGAATTAAAAAATAATAATAATAATAAAATTATTAGTTTTAGGCATTAACATAGTTGAAGTCTTTTACTAACTTAAAATAAGTTTCCTCTTAACATACTTTCTAGAAATACTACTAAAAATAGTTCTAGGTTTCTAATAAAATAATACTCAATTTCTATTAACATAGTTCTAAGCTTCTACTTAACATAGAATAGGTTATTAATACTCCTCTATACAGGGTTACTTTCACACATGTCATCACATAGGTTAAGTTGGAATGGTTTTTTGCTTTTTCTACATTTCGCATTTAATTTTGGCCCAGAACGGCTCACTTAGTACTCTATTTGAGTGGAAAGGGGCAATCAAAATTTAGCCACCAAGCTTACCATACAAAAGAAAGAAAGATAATAAAGAGCCAGTTAAGAACATAATATATACGTACCTAAAATTAGATTTGGGAATCTGTAGGTACCTCGAATTACCTAATGCTTTCTACTAATTACCTAACTCCGGGATATTATTGTAGATATATTTTTTGTTCACTGCATTAATTAATTTAATAATTTTGGTTATTTAAATTAACACTATTTCAAAGCAGATTTTTAGCATTTTCTAAACTTTAGACTGTACTGAAATACATAACTACTGTTCCACGTGTATTTTTGTTGCTATTTTAAGAATAACAGAATAACTTATTATGTCTATGAATATAGCCTAAGCAAAGTATTTTAAAACCTTGAGGCTATTTGTATTATTCATCATAATCGTTTGAAAATCGACATATATAGTTAATTATAACAGGATGATTGGTGCAATAAACTCTTGTTGTAAAC
Source organism: Olivierus martensii (assembly GCA_000484575.1). Classification (NCBI taxonomy): domain Eukaryota; kingdom Metazoa; phylum Arthropoda; class Arachnida; order Scorpiones; family Buthidae; genus Olivierus; species Olivierus martensii. The sequence goes on along the minus strand of AYEL01089392.1, from coordinate 35,865 downwards.
ACCAAGAATTCGTTTCGAAGTTTAAAATCGTCATTTGGAAATCCAAATTCCGTTCGTCATTCGAAAATATTTCGGTTTAATTGCTTAAATATGATCTAGAATTTAGCATAATTTACTTAAATGATAGGTTTATATTTATAACATAACGTGATATCTGATATGAAGACCATAAACATGAATGATTATGAAGTTTAAAACAAAATAAAATTACTGAAAACAGTTAAGATTATATGATATGATAAATATAGTTTGTCCATATTAGATTGTATTCAGTTGTATTTTTTACATTAATATATTTAAACTAATAAAATCGTTTTTTTTTAATTTATTCTTTATGTTATCATAAAAATTATTTTCTTATAAATTTAAAGTACAGGGGCTTTGAGAGAAAGGCGAGGCCCGGGACAACTAATATTTTTGAGGCCCTTCAACATGACAAAATTGACAAATATACATTGATAAGTGTATAAGAAAAGTGAAAACATTGATAGAGATCTACAAATTTTGAAGCTCAAACAGTATAAAAATATTCAAATATATTTTCTCTAGCATATTGAATTATAAATTGAGGCCCCTAAAATCGTGAGGCCTTAAGTGCGTTATTTTTTAATTAAAAACCATCAGATCTTTTTGCCGGACCCTGTATTTAATAAAGTACTTTTTGAACATAAGAAACTTTTATGAATAATTTTATATATTACCATAGAAAGTCTTGTTTCATAGATAAATCATGATTTGAAACATTTTGGTAAAAATATTTTTCTTTGGCACATTTTTTCAATCTTTATCAATTGAATCATTGTTATTCTGAAGTTTTTACGTATAGAAAGTCTTGTTTCATAGATAAATCATGATTTGAAACATTTTGGTAAAAATATTTTTATTTGGCACATTTTTTCAATCTATCAATTGAATCATTGTTATTCTGAAGTTTTTTACATCGTAGATATTAGGCAAGAGATGATGTCAAGCCAAAGCTAATCACGGATAGCTTATTTGAGTTTAGATTGTTCCATCGTATTCTTCAATTTTAGGTAAATCATTCTTTTTATCAGAAATTAAATGGCATTGTCATTGCAGACTTCACCTAGAACTACTCATATACATGAAATTGCGTAAGTAAAGAGCACGAAAAGTTAGCTAATGGTCTAACCATCCGTACCTAAACGCCAAAAATTTGGAAATGTTGTATGGAATCGATGAGGTTCGGAATTTATAGTCGTCAGGATCAGTCCAACTTCAGATTGAACATATGATTTACAAAATCAATTGTCCGTATTTGTTCGGTCAATAGACTATAAAATAAAGTTTTGTAGTGAGCGAATGCAATGTGGACTTGTTCCAAATTCGTAATTGAACGTTAAATAAACATACACAATAGATTTTTCTTGTTCCTTCAATTTCGAAAGAATACTGTATTTAAGAGAAATAAGTTTCGCCCAAGCATAGTCTCATTGAATAAATATTTGATATATGCGTTCTCAATTTGTCTCTCTTTGCGTTATATACACACAAAATATATTTTTGATATCAACAAGAAAAATCCTGTAAAATGATGTGCATGTTAATGTTATTAAGATCAAGAAAAAAATAAATTGTGCAATATTTACAGGTTTGATGAAAAAGAAATACGAAAAGATGTGGTTGGAGATTAATTGTCTTTATGTCGCGAATTGCCAAAGGAATATACAGTATTTAGTGAAAACTACCTCAGAACCCACCGTTGGCTGCCCAACATCAGTGTTATGGTAACCAGCAGCCTGAAGGATAAAGTTCATTGCACGAAATCTCTCCTGAAAAAGCTAGAGATATGGGACCTATATCTTACAGTAGGTAAGGAATTTCTTTACGATGCAGCTAATCGATCAATAAACGAATATGAAGATTAATGATAAATGATATTAAATATTAAAATCTTCAAATGGTCATAAGGTTTCCATTACCAAAAATTTATCTATATTGAATATTTCTAGTATATAGTCAATATTGGTAAAACTTTTGTGATAGTAAGTAATATTATAACTATCGAACAAAAAAAATATCTGTCAAATAAATAATTTAAATACGAAAAATAATTTGAAATATATCGACTTTTTAAATTTTAAATTACCCCATGCTATAATGAAATCACACAGAAAATTGGCAAACGCATATGTCAACCAGATGGACAGGTGGGAATATATTTAACTTCTACCTGGAGAATCCTGAATCGATTTCAGGTTCCTCATCTCCAGATTTTTCAAGGGGTACGGTTCAGTCCGTTTTGCATTCTACTCTCTTTCGACTGATTCCACCGCGAGATATATGATGATGGGCTTTAACTGGACCACTATTATATCCCCCTTGGAAAGAATTTAACCTAATATGAAATGGCCACTGTTATATGTATTCCGTATAGATTTAGCAGCATAATTAAATTAAGTAAACAAACAATAGACTCAGTCTATATCTTTTATAAAAAGAACAGAATTTCCTAAAATTTGAAAACAGTAGCAATGTTACTCAAATTTTAATCTACAATGTTTTTGTTTTTAAAATATTTTGTGGATAGATAGTCAATATACAAATGCGAAAAATTAACAACTTAGACTATTTTTGTTAAAATCACTAAAGACTGTTTTAAATAAATGTATTGTACATTATTCATGTATGCTGTATTTTGTTTTTATGTATTTATAATTAATTAAATAAAACTGTTTGGAGAGTAATGATAAATATCAGTAATTTCAAACAGTAATCATTTTATAAGAGGATCATGTAGAAACTTCGGAATTAATAATAATGTATTTTGGATATAATAATACAGTAATGATTCTCTGATATTTAAATGGACTGTGTTATTTGAGATTAGTACTGATGGAAAATTGATAAAGTGGTATCACATAGAAGATTATTTATTTCATGTAGAAAGAAAAAAAATACATTATGTATTTATTCATCTCTGCTTAATTTTAAATTTTTACTTTTTACTTTATTGAATTTCAGAATAAAGAGAAGCAACAAATTATGAATACATTTTTGTATTTCGTTTCTTTCATTGTTTTGGTATTAATGAATACTTTCGTCTCTCTGTCTTAGAAAACTTGAATATAGTTTCGTTTACAGAAAAATATACATTTAAAGCAATTTATAAATAAAATAATATTTTCATATATGCGCATTTTCAATGTACAGGTAACCCTCGTATAACACGATAGATATGTTACTAAAAAACACTGTGCTGTATGAAACCGTGTTATATGAGATCTGGAACTAATACAAAAAGTGAGTTACGTTACAAAACTAATCTACTTAATGAAATAGTTGCAGCACTTTCCTCCATTGGATTAAATATAAAAGCTGTCGTTAGTGATATGGGGAGTTGTAATAGATCTATGTGGAACAGCATTGGAGTAAGTACAACAAAAAATTTTATTAATAGCAAATTTAAGATTATGGATAAAGAAATGTATGCTGTTGCTGATGTTCCACATCTTTTGAAAAATTTAAGGAGTGCTACATTATGTCATAGAATTAATATTCCAGATGAAGTTCTTCAGAGAGAAGGTTTACCAACAACAAAAGTCTCTGCTGGATATATTAAAGAGTTGTGGATCAGTGAAACGAGAGGTAACTCAAGCCTGCGATCTCTTTACCATCTTCGTAAAGAGCACCTCTTCCCAACAGGTTTTTCCCGTATGAATGTTAGAACTGCAGTACAGCTTTTTTCACTGAAAACAGCGGCTACAATTGAAAAAGCAGTATCACTTAGAGTAATTGAGGCAGATGCTCTTTCAACTGCATGGTGGATTAGATTTATACATGATTGGTTCGAATTAGTGACTGCAAGATATGTTAAGAAGGCTATTTCACGAAAAAATAGTTTGGAAAAAATTCAATTTCTTGAAGACTTTGTTTCAATCATTCAGAAAACCAGAATTGACAATTGTTGGAAGCCAGTTCAAACAGGATTAATTCTTTCTACAACTACAGTAATTAATTTAGCAAAAGCTAGTCTTAGTGAAGGATATCATTCAATTTCTTGAAGACTTTGTTTCAATCATTCAGAAAACCAGAATTGACAATTGTTGGAAACCAGTTCAAACAGGATTAATTCTTTCTACTACAGTAATTAATTTAGCAAAAGCTAGTCTTAGTGAAGGATATCGTTTCTTTTTGCCTGGCCATTTGTTTTACGTATATATACATACATATATATATATATATACGTATATGTATATATATACGTAAAACTAAAGGAAAGAAAAAGTATGTAGCCTATGTAACATTCATTTAATAATTACATTTTACTTATCACTCTTCAGTTGAAACGAGAACCTTTTTTCTTTTTAATGATATCTTCACTTTCTGAACTTTCTTCTGCTTTTAACGGTTGTACATTTTCTGTTCTTTTTACAAAATCTATAATCTAACTCACTACAATCGCTACAAAACAATTTCAAATCGAAATCGAAAATAGACTGCATATCGTCCCTCTTATGGCAAACTTGCAAAATTGTGTTTATGATTTAGCAAAGTATTTCCCAATGATTGCATTTTGTGTGTGTATTGTGTGCCCACTCTCATAGCAAACTAGCAAAGTTGCATTTATGACTAATTTTAGCAAAATATTTCCTAATGATTGCATTTTGTGTGTGTATTGTGTGTCCATAGTGTGTATTTAAAAAAATTAATGAAAATGTTTTGTGTTGTAGAGGAGTAAATGTAATTTTCTAAATGTGTTAAGTAAAAACCGTGCTGTAGAAGTATCATGTTATATGAGGGTTACCGCAATTTTCTAATCGTGTTAGAGAGACACCATGTTATACGAAGGTTACCTGTACAATAGTTGGCAAAAATACATGCTCATTAATTATTCAAAATATGAGGTACTATAGATATAAATAAAGTGTCATAATATGATTGATTCTATTATTTTATAAAATAACTCATAATCGGATAATTTTTAATGTTTATAACAATATGTTAGAAGACCCAACAGAAGAATTGCTAATGTGTTTTAAATAAAATTTAAAAGGAATTAATATTTAGAACATTAAAATTTAATATGTAAAATTAAATACATACTTATTTCTTTATATAAAAGTTTTAATTAATGAATTTAGACTGAAGATTATTTTATTTAAAATATTGATAAAATTTTCGAGTATTTTTAAAATATACAAAAAAATTTCCTTGGTTTTATATATATATATATATAAATATAAAATGGAAGAAGCTGTGCGAAATAGTTTATAATAGCTGGCGTAAATCAATAATTTCTTAACAAGAATTATATAAAAAAAAAAAGAAGAAGAAGCGAGAAGTCTCACTCGAGAAAACAGCATCAGTCAGATTAATTATTTTTAATTAACGGAAAACAAACGCTGCTACATTTTTATATTAAAAAATATGGCGTAAGAAATCTTAAAAAGACGAAAAAAAATTACCTGGTTACTGTTTTCCTACGATCCTACTGATGAATTTCTCTAACGAACTGAATTAGTTTATAAGTGACAGAGAGAGAGAGAGAGAAAGCTCGAACGTACCAACTGCATCTGAGCTCAATATCTCATTGACTGGCCACTAGGTGGCGTTAAACATCTGGAAGGGCGCCAGATCCACCTAGTGGCCGGAAAGAAACCAATCAGTAGCACAGAGGGGAAGTGTCTTTATAGGTATTCCGAACAAGCTTCTCTATCTGCTGCTCTAGCTAAGAAAAGATACTGTAAGTTCATTTTCTTGACAAGTAACCGACTAAAAAGAAAAAAAAAAAAAAAAAACTAATCATGAAAATAAGCTGGATTAATTATGCGGTGGGAAAAAAAAAAAAAAAAAAAAAAAAAAAATCTAATCAGCTACAAACTGAAAAAATTTCTAATATTCGTGTTTTAAATGAAAGCACAGGAAGAATATTATTGATGAAGTATCAATTAATTATTATTCAGTTCCGACTGCATTAATGAAAAATTAATTGTGACGTATCGAACTAAGTTTTAAATAATTGAATTTAATTTTACATAAATTTTACTCTGTATTTATCGATTAGACTGCGGATCAATATAATATTTTAAACTATTATTCATTCAATAAATTAAATAAAACTTTACTGCCATCTAAGAATAATTGAATATTAATCACTAAAAAAAAAAAAAATGTACTACTCTTAATATCAGAAAGCTAAGTAGTTAACTAGTAAAATTTAACTTATATAATGGCTGACTACCCCACATTAATCACAATTAAATATATATATTTACACGTTTTAATGATTTCTGTAGAATCAATCAATGGGATGAATTCGTAGAGGTTACTACACGATAACAGTGTCATCCTAAAAAAAGGAGTAAACAATGAATGTTAAACTAGTTTAGATTAAAACTAGTTTAACGATAAAAGAAAAAATTTAAGACTATACACTGTGACTAAATTAAGTAACCGATCTTGGCTGTTTTCCAGTAAAAACATATATTTGTCAACTGTACAGTCAGCACACGATGAATGAACTTTTTACCTCATAACAGTTATTATTATTTTTGATTAATTACGTAAAGGATAATGTCCAATTAATGCGATCGAAGGACAGAATGGAAGGATAATTAGATATTAACAGTACTACCGCGTTGATGAGGTTATATATACAAGTTATTTCTTTTACGATAAATCCTTAAAATTATTAGTCGTAAAACATTGTTTTATATGTTAAGATACGGTGATAAGAATGGGAATAAAATCGGATTTTTATAACGTGTATTTTCTAGTTTTGGCTACATTTTTTTGTTTTTTTTTTTTTTTAACTCGACATCTGATGCCAACTCTGAAAACAAGTTTGGATGTTGACAAGCAAACACGACATAAAGAGAACATAGAAGTTGCTCGATAAACTATCGAAAATCGATAAAATAGATTCGAAAATTTAAAGCGTGAAGGGTTCAAAATTAAGTTATCGATTGAAACAAAAGAGATTTCCCTACAACATCACTCGGTATTGCAACTTTAAAACCGAATATAAATCATACTGATCCTCTTTTTTGTTTTGTTTCCTCCTCTCTCTCTCTGATTCTCTTCTTAGCTATTTAATCAGAATATGTCACACAAAACACTTTATTTAATTTTAATAATTACAATCTGTCGTAAATTGACTTTAAAACAATTTAACTGACTGTAATTCCGATACCGTACAATTAAAAGTATAATTAATGAAGTAATTGATCGCGATTTTTATCGCACGGTATGAATTATTCACGTTCGTATATTCATTCCTTCTTTTAAATATTTACATTCGGCGACGTAAATATTCAGACAGACGGATTGATTAAGAGAAAAATATTAAATTTTCTAACGTATTTTACTAAAAAAGTCAACCGTTTAATAATAATTAAAAAAAAAAAGAATTTAATTAATTATGCATAATTCATTTTATCCTCATCACAACATGCGAAGTAAATTGTTTACGTTCGCATCTACATTAAAATCTTCATAGTTTTTTTTTTTTTATTTCTTCGTTAACAATGATGGAATGGGCAGTTTGTTAGTAAAGTTTAAGCAGTGGGTATAAAATATGATCATTATTTCAATCCTACAGGCTATACGATGTTGTCACGTTGAAGAATTCCTTCATCTCATGCTATATCCCAGTTTTGCATGCTTAAAAAAAATATATTACTCGTAAATAATTTCGTACCATATTTTTATTTTTTTTTCTGGTGGGATTGCTAACTATTTATTCCATCTTATTCTAGAGGAAAAATATATTGCTTATCATCTGGTCTTGAATAAAAAAAAAAATATCTTTTTTTTTTTTTTTTTTTGCAATCGATCTAACAGTTTCGTTGCGGTGAAAAGCGACAGGTGGTGATGACGAGGTTAAATAAATCCTCCTTCGGATGATAATTCGTCACGCGTGACACTTCAGTAATCACGTGAAACTCTAACTTCTCGCAGGAATTGTTAATAAAGCGTCGGAGTGGCTAAAATAGATCACTAGAATATTCCTGACAGGCGGAACTACTCGTTATGCAGAATGGATACATTCGGAGATGGAAATGACGTAAGAGGATCCTTTAGTAGGATAAATGCCGGAATTGGGTCATTTATACATGACTCACATAATCCAGATCGAATTCTTAATTGACGAAAACACTTATGAGGTCTAATAAATAATTAAGTAAAACTATTCATAAAGGGAGATATTATACACAATTTAAATTCGTCATCAAAACTGAACAGGATGCGACTATAATAGATCTAGATTGATATTATTAAAGATCCCCTGCTTATCTATTTGATAACATATTAAACTAATATCTGTAAATGTTTGTTTAAACAATCGCTTATCATCTGTGTGTTGTTTGTATCTTTTAAAGGTTACGGTCGAGTTAAAACAGTCAGAAAAGTAATTCTAATTTGTGTCGCACGATCGAATCAAAATTCGATAATTCCATATTCCTGGTAGGAGAAGGGAATATGACATTTTGAAAAATGATAATTCTGATATCTTACTCTGCCTTTCTGCATTTTAGCGTATCACGTAATTCGTTTAGGAACAGTTATAGCCTAGGCAATCAAATTCAACGAGTTTGAAGAAAATACTTTTTTTTTTTTTTTTCTGGTTATTAGATTTATAATCGATTCGAGTTAGAAATTTTTTTTATTCTATGGTTCAAAGCCAATTTTTTAATACGATTTTATATTTTAAAAAAAACTATGTGTATACGTGCAGTGGTGATATTTACGTTATTTAACAACCGGTTCGCTTAAATTTGATGTCTGTTGAATCAAGAATTGTAGAAGATACAGGAATTCTTTTCAATGTTGTCCTTTCCTCAGCCATTATTTGACATAAGGAACTGCATCAAATTCTTCAACAGATTTTCAGGAAAAATTAACAACCGGTTCGGCCGAACTGGTTGAATAACACCGCTGTACAGTCATACAGTGTACAGTCGGTTTTTTTTGTTAATAGAAAAAAATAAAAGTCTACTTAGGCTGAAACGCGATGTAAATACGTCGGTGTACTGATGCAGATGATGTCACTTTCGGTTTTCAAGACGCTGTGCCGAACTGGTTGAATAACACCGCTGTACAGTCATACAGTGTACAGTCGGTTTTTTTTTTGTTAATAGAAAAAAATAAAAGTCTACTTAGGCTGAAACGGGATGTAAATACGTCGGTGTACTGATGCAGATGATGTCACTTTCGGTATATTGCTAGACGCTGCGTTTTTACGCCGAAGTTCATTCTTGTTCAACTTTCTACGCTGCGTACAGGCTTATGTTGACCACATAGAAACGAATAAAATAATGATTAAAATATGCAAATAATTTATAAAATTATTTAGAAGCTTCAAAATATTATTACCGACACCACAGATTATTTGTAGAGAGTCTAGGTCGTTTTTTAAAGAGTTATTCTACAAAAACATGTGCAATAATTTTTGTATAATAATAATAATAATAATAATACTGCTCTACAATTTCTATTAATTATTAGTTATAAATATGCTGATAATAAAGAATTATTGCTTATAATATTTTTTTCAGTCGAATATTCTTTTCGTGGAAAAATATACTTTCTGTAATTTGTGTCAGGGTAATTTTAAAATAATAATAAAAAAACTGGTACAAAATTGCTTAAAAATAAATCTACTGTATCCTGTTGTTAGTTGGAGATGAAAACAAGAAAAATTTCCTGAAAATTTAACTTTTGTTCACTGATTTTCGTCTAAAATGCGGAAAAAAATAGCAATTCTCATAATGTAATAATATCAGATCTCATAATTGGATCACAGTAATAATATTTAAATCGCAATGAAATACGAGGTGATCCATTTACAAAATTGGGTCGTGACTCATGAGATGAAAAAAGCAGTGGAGAAAAGAGAGAGAGAGAGGGAGAGAGTAGAGAGAGAGATGATGATATCATCAGAAAGATATTTGAGAATTTATATAATTTGCGTTTTTTGCTTTCTGACATATTTATACCTAGCGAAGATTTAATGGTAAATTATATCGCATTATAATTTAGAATCGAATCATTGTGCTTAGCATTTACATAATCTGGTTTTTCAGATAAAAAAAAAAAAAGAAAATTCAGCCATAAATAACAAAGTCTTCCCTTTTTGATATGCTTATCGGTTTTTATCTAGAATATTTTCTGTGACGTTTAATACATTTGATGGTTTACTACTCTAACAATGTCTCTCCTTAGAGATCTTTACTGCAACGAACGAAGCCATTGCATAGTAGCTTATTGAACTTATTGTCTGCGTTGAGACGACACAGCTGGAGAACAACTTTGCTCTGAACAGATGGCTATTGCCAATGAAGAAATCATCGTCTGTAAGCAGAATACTTGAATATTTTTTTTATATCATAACAGTATAAAATTTTACGTAAATCTATTCATTAAAGTCACAATATAGAACTTTCCCAGACTACTTATGTCACTGTATAAGATACAACGGATTTCTTTCTATGTTTATTACGTTAATTAAAAAAATTCTCTTGCTTACTAATATATTTTAAAAATGTCTACAGACCAAATCTTTCATCATAAATTTATTATTAAAAAAATAAAAAAGTACATATTTTTAGTAGAGCATTTATATTTTCTAAAAGTTTAAATAGGAAAAGAAAAGGACCTAGATTCTGAAAGAGAAAATTGCTGCAAAGTTAAATAAAATTGCAAGTCAGCACTCCATCACTTTATCTAAATTATTTTATTTTTTTTCTCTCTCTTTTTTCTCGGTGAACAGCCACCTAAACCGATTTTAGCAAGACAATAAGCAAGTACAATAGAAAACGCAATCTTTCTTTAAATTCCCGAACTATTTTCCCACTATTTTTTTTTATTTTATCAGTTGTTTAAGTCTCTCTCTCCTTATATATTTTAATTTTACTTGTTACATTTTATGTTCAAGGAGAATTTGCCATTTATTTTATCAGTATTCTGATGAATTGATGCATTCTCTTTATACTTATATTCAATAACATAGATTGTTAGGCTATTTTAGTGATTTTTATCAAAAAAATATGTTTTTGTTTGAACTTTTCTTTTTGGAAAGTTATTAGTGTTTTTTATAAGAAAAGATCTTATTACAATGCTTTGACATCATCTACTTAAATAGTTAATAGGGAAAACCGGGGCTGGTTTTAACACTTTCTACGATACTTTATAATTACTTCACACTATGAAAATTTCATATTTAAAAAAATACGATCATCGTAAAGATCATTTATTAATCTCACCATCAGTTCAATACAGATTGGATTCTATTAAAATTAATATTTTTAAAAATACTTTTCTGAACCATTGTAAATGTTAGTTACAAAGTACCTCTTGTCGAGAGCATTTTAACATCCTATGAGGAATGTTTATTTTTCGGTGCAATCTTACTTCGCTTTCCATTGTATAAGTACTAAGTATTTCGATTCCCACTACGGCCTCCCACACACCTGGTGAGATCAACCCTCAGGTGAAGGATGAGATTCAGGAACGGCTCCATAGATGAGGCGGTGAGGCAATCGCCTCAGGCATCGGATTGATATAGGCGCCAAAATGAATTGTAAAAATATGAAATTATAATGAACAAAAAAATATTAATATGATAAAATTCATAATACATAAATAAAAGGAAATATTCTGACTGTGTTTCATTAGTTGTTATAAATTTAAGATTAATTAAAAATAAACAATGTGTTCATTTTTCGAATAAATTAAAGATTTATAACAATTTTAGTTTTTTCGTTTCTTACACCACAAGTTATCTTTATTATATTTTTATATGAGGTTGAGAGCCAGAGTCGACCACACTACATTTCCCTCAAGACATGAAAAAACACTGCTTCAGTAGACTATTATTCATTACTTACAGTTATTCAAAAAATTTTTAAAAAGCGCCGTTGTTTTAAAAACGGCAAGTTTTAAATTGCCTCAGGCACCACAATTAGTCGGCCCGGCTCTGATGAGGTTCATCGGGTCGGGCCGGGACTCAGACTCCTCTTGAAAAAAATTGGAAGGTGTGGAACCTGAAAAATTGAATCCAGATCCTCCACGGTGGAAGCACAGCACGCTTCCATCGCGCCATCTGCCGATCTGTGAGGAAGATTGTAATACTACAAAATTTCAATTAAATTTAATCTGCGTCCAAGTTTCTTTGCACTCAAATTTTAGAATATAATGTAATAAGTTTATTAGCCTCTGTTAAATAATCAAACCCATAGTTGTGACAACATAGAAAAGATTTCTGCCGTGCACTCTATGTAACTTCAATTCTAACACAGTGCATTAGATCCATATTCTCCGCTACAGCTGTTATAGTATTCATTATACACAAAACAAAAAATAATTTTCTTCACTTGAATTGCTACTGCTTAGCTATTTGACGGTTTGAATCAGCGCCATTGATTTAAACTGTTACAACATCTCCCTCGGCTTCTTTTTGCAACATGCCACAGGCTCCACTATTTTGATTTGGAAGACATTACAAAGCTGCTACACAGGAATAATTACTTACAACTGAAATAGATTTATAAAATATTTTAAACCAAGCTGGTCTTTTTTACTTACATCAAGTCTTAAAAAGTTTTTATTGAATCAAGCGTTCCATTTGAGTCAGGAAACTGAGAAAATTTAATAAAATAGCAACTTTTACTAGGATTTTCAGTACGAATTTCAATAAGTATTTAGTATCTGCTACGACCAATCTATATTGCTTCTAACCCAATCTCCCCTACTGATCTTGACTTAACGTATTTATTTGAAATATTTTTTATCAAAAATTAAAAATATGATCGTATTCAAAACACACAACTATAATCATGTTTTAGACTCTTTATCGATTAAATTTTATTTTTATTAATTTTTACCAGTTTAATTGTGACTAGATCAGATGTTCACAGAGTTATAGAGGGCAAAATTTGAGCCAAGATGATGCTGACGTATTTTAAAAATCATTTTATTGTTAAATATATTGGCAAATATTTCTCTATATTTAGAAATTGACCTGACAGAGAATACATAAGTCGATTCTGTATTGTTTTATTTTGAAAACGTCTCAAAATTTCTCGACTTATACTTGATAGTAATTACAGTATTTCTATTCACTGATGTTACTACTTAACAATAACAATATAAATAAAATACAAACATATAAGTCGATTCTGTATTGTTTTATTTTGAAAACGTCTCAAAATTTCTCGACTTATACTTAATAGTAATTACAGTATTTCTATTCACTGACGTTACTACTTAACAACAACAATATAAATAAAATACAAACACAATATTCAACAGCTATTAGTTACTGATATTTATGGTGGTGCAACTGGTTGCATTTTGTAATAAGTTTCAGTAAAAGTCTCTCATGTATATTGCTAGCAACATTAATTATATCTACATAGGTAAAGCTGCTAGTAATAAGTATAGTTTTGGTACAGCAACTTTAGCTTTTGATTATAAATTTAACAACATATGGTAACAGAAACAAATAAATTTCATTTATAAAGAGATTTTTATCAATATTATAAATAATTTTAGATTTCACACAGTTTTATTTTTATTTTTGTTGTTTCAATATATGATAGTATTAAAACTGAATAAAAATATGCTAAAATGTTTTTGGTATGTTGGATACTTTTTTGTTTTTGTTTTACTTGTTTTCAAATATAAATGAATCAGTTATAACTTACATCTTTATGATATAAATTATCTAAGCCTACAGAATTTAACAAAGTAAAGCTTTTAATTAATTAATCTAATTATTTAATTTGGATATAGTCTAAATATAAAGTATATGTTTAAGGTTTAAATATGTTCCACGTTTAAACTAGTTTAACAAACTAATACAATCACCTTCAACTTATCGAGGTAAACCACTTTCTTTTCCTTTTAGTTTCTAAATAACTTAAATGATATCTTTACGATTTAACTTTAAACAGGTTAAATAGTTATAATAAACAGCCTTCCATTCTTGGACTTGACCTTTCCAGTGTTCTAACTAATTGTAATTAGTTCTTTATATTCAAGTTTACTGGAAAAGTTTTCTTGTTTTAACCAGTTTTCTCACCAGGAAACTTTTGAAATTGATTAGCATAATGGTGGCTGAATGTTTCTGTTTATTAAAGCGATTATAAAAGCCAATTACAGTAAAACAAATATAAAAACGATTTATATGTAATTTTTTTCAGATGATACTATTTGAAGTAAGCACGCTTTTCGCTATTGATATTCTTTCGACAGTTAAAAGTACAATTTTAAAATTTGGTACAGAGGAATATGAGAGGAATATGACGCTTCAAGTAGGTATATGCCTGAGGCCAGCCAGTTCATATATAAATCCCTTAGGGGTGGCTCGAATTTTATAATTATTACACTACATAGAAATGAGGTTTTTATCACTTCCTTGATAAATCACATGATGCGGTACCATAGTTCTATTTAGTGTTTATTTCTGTTTAGAAAAAGCGATTTCCTCAAAGTATAACTTTAATTATAGACTCTTTTTATTCTTACAATATTTGCAGAAAAATATTACAGATATATGATTTATATACGATATATTAAATATTCAGGATTAAAATAAAGATAATTTTATAGAAAAAATTTCCTTTTTTATGTAAAATAATTTTCAATTAAAATGCAGGCTTCATAAATACATTTGATTTTTTCATTAAACGGAAAAATCATAGCACCAATAACTCTTCCCATTTGATATGTTTTAAAATTTATATAATAAGTTATTAAAAATTTTCATCTTTTGTATTTTTGTTTTTTAAATAAAAATTGATTATTTATTTGCATAATGCAACATATTACTGCATAATCGAAAAGCAGAGGTAATAGTTAATAAAATACATACTTTCAGTTTCAAATAAATTCAAAACTAACAAATATTTTTTACTTATTATTATATTATTTTAAAAATTTATTTTAATGTTTGTATTAAAAATCATACATTATTTTACTTCCGATATATTAATATTTCTAGCGTTATTTAAGTGTAAGGATTTTGATTACAAATAAAAATTTCAGATGGAACAATTTTTATGAGAATTTTTCCATTTCTTGATTTAAGAATAATCGTGTTATTAATCAGTAAGATAATTAATTAGTAATTATATTGCAAATATCAAAATAATAAATTAAATAAATTAAATTACGATTGAGTCAATAAAACATCACTCAAAATTACAAATATTATCATTTCTTAACATTCATTTGCGCTTTTATTGTATTGTATTTTACAATTCATATACTATAAATGATAAAAAGCATGATAAGGAAGATATAGCGGATTATAATTTATATTCAATTAAATTCAAATGATAGAACAAGGTGAATGAAATAGTCATGTCGTCGATCCATTATCTATATGCTTATCAATAAACAATTGAAAATGAAAAATATACTCATCTTCCTTTTTAAAGCACCTCTTGTTAACTTCCCTCTAGAAGAAATGACTTCCCACTTTTTGGTGATCCAAATCAACTTTCCTTCATTCTCTCGTAATACTAGTTTATTTATAGTTATGTGTTATCACGGTTTTGACCCATTACAAAGATGTGATTGTTGTGTTTCTTTAGAAAATGGCAATAATATTCTTCAATAAATATTCTTGAGATTTTAATCGTTTTATGATTTTTCCCAAGAAAATTATTTCCTTTGTCAAATTTTCCAATTCTGCATCCTTTGATTCTTAAAATTATTTATAATTTAGCAATGCTAAACTGTATTTTTCGGATGTTTCAGAACTCTTTGAATATTCTGAATGATTATAAGAAGAATTCAGGATATAATATTCAATGGTTAGGAAGTATTGCATTATATTTCATTTAAATTCCAGAATCTTTTGAAAGTTTAGAAGTCAAAAGTAAAATCTGAACACCGTTTGCTTTCGTCCGTTGTTATGCCTTGAAGCAATAGTACTACTTATTTCATTATGTAAGCTAATATG
Source organism: Olivierus martensii (assembly GCA_000484575.1). Taxonomy (NCBI): domain Eukaryota; kingdom Metazoa; phylum Arthropoda; class Arachnida; order Scorpiones; family Buthidae; genus Olivierus; species Olivierus martensii. The sequence continues at coordinate 19,931 of AYEL01089392.1, read as the reverse complement.
GATATTCAGTGAGTTCAAATGTTACAAAACCTGGGATTGGCTTAGAGGAAACTGCAGGGATCCCTTAACCTCATCTGACTTCATTTAATGCTGCGAGTTCCTTGAAATTTTAAGTAATTATGTAACAATAAATAGAATTAAAGTCTTTGATTTTTGAAGTAAAAATGAATCACTAAGCATTATATACATAAAAAGCTAAAATGTTCAAAGAATTATAAATATATACAATATTATTGAATGGAAAACAAATTATTTAAAGAAATGAATATGAACTATTAAGATGAACATTTCCTCATTCACATAATTGTGCCTTCACTGAAAATAGAAATAGGTTAAACTCAAAACCGGAATTTAAAAAAAAAATGCTACAGAAGTAATGCACACATCTCTCACCTCATCCCCTCACATCATAAACTTCCTGGCCCCATCGTCAGATGTCCAAAAATACAAATCAGGTTAGCAGCAAAGATTTCACTTTCATTGGTCAGTGCTTTAGTAAATTAAAAAAAGAGGACATCACGTGTATAGGTTAGAAACAATATATAAATGATCACTATTGCTCTTAGACAGTAAGAATTCTTCAAATCTTGCAAGATGATGCCTCAAAAGGTAAGTCATTTTTAAGTATCTGTTGATTCTAATAAGGATTTGTTTATATTATGAATGTTGAAGCAAATTCTTTTTAAAAATCAAGTGTAAAGAAATATGTAAATCAATACTTAAAATAATATTTCAGGTTATCATCTTCTTTGGAATCAGTGTTTTACTCTTAGTTTCTGCTAAAGAAGCAGAAAAAGTCAAATTAGAAGATTTGATAGCCGCTGCATCAGGTGGTGGTTATGGTGGAAGCGGTGGCGGTGGATACGGAGGTGGAGGTGGAGGTTACGGAGGTGGTGGTGGAGGATATGGAGGAGGTGGAAAAGGAGGTGGAGGTGGAGGTGGACATGCCGTACTCTTAGCAATTCCAGTTAGTTTGGCTGTTGGTTTAGGTAAAGGCGGTGGCGGAGGAGGCGGTTTCGGTGGTGGTGGTTTTGGAGGAGGCGGATTCGGTGGTGGTGGATTTGGAGGAGGAGGAAAAGGAGGAGGTGGCTATGGAGGTGGTGGTTATGGTGGAAGCGGTGGCGGTGGATATGGAGGTGGCGGCGGAGGATATGGAGGCGGTGGTTCAGGAGGCTATGGTGGTGGAGGAAAAGGTGGTGGTGGTGGACATGTCACTCTTCTCGGCGTTGGTGTAACTGGCATTGGTGTTGGCACAGTTGGTAAAGGTGGTGGAGGTGGTGGATACGGAGGTGGAAGCTTCGGAGGAGGCGGAGGAGGATATGGAGGTGGCAGCGGAGGTTATGGAGGTGGAGGAAAATCAGGCGGTGGTGGATATGGAGGTGGTGGCAGCAGTGGATATTAATAATCTTCACTACTTTTACCCAAGTGAGTTAATTTAAAATTCTAAATGGGAGATTGCTAACAGTGAAATAATATAAAAATTGTAAAATAAAACATAAATAAATTCAATTTTATGCTTTTTTCTTTCAGCTTGATGATTCTAGGGACTGATAGAAAATGCCACAGACTATCCCAAAGTCCACGGGAATACTTTCGTTGCCATGTTTACAATCCATGTATAGAATTTGAAGAAAAAACTTTTTCTTCAGTTGTAAAATTTAAATGATACACATCTTAGAAATTAATTCTATTTTGTAAGAAAAAAAATGTAAAATAAATTATGAAATAGAATTGAGAGAATATTTTTGTTTGAATAACTCCCCTATTTGGTATCATTATTGCAATGTTTAAGAACTTTGCTAAGAAACATACATTACAGTGAAAACATTTTCTTAGTACAATAACTATCGTTATTTTTATATATCTGTTCGGGTAAGAAACATTTCTTATTCGAATTCTTGTTATTATATATAAATATTTGATCATATAAGATATCAATTAATAAAAATACATGAAAAAAGTATAATTTATAAAAATACATTTTTACCTAAACAGCTTAATTTTAGATATAGGGTAAAACGGGGGAATATGACCAGTCGGGGAAAATGGCCAATTATAAGTTGAGAAGCATTTTTAATATTAAAAATTAAAAAATAGGTTTTTTCGGCAGGGGCATTTAATGTAGCATACAGTCGTTGATTATTAGTGCTAGATTAGTCGTTGATTAGGCAGTGCTGGCGATAAGCTTATAACTGGCCATTTTCCCCTACGGGTCATATTCCCCCGTTTTACCCTAAGTAAAAATACATTGAAATGATCATATTCTCCAACGAAATGGCCATTTTCCCCTCAAATTTGGGGAAAATGGCCAATTTGCTACTTTTTAAAAATGAGTTTATATTTTTCTTTCTGTTTAATTTTTCAGTTAGTTACTTTTATATTTTCTTGTAAAGACTACAAGCTCTATGTAAAATAAAAAATATTTGCAATGTTGTACATTATTTTTTCATAAATTTAAAATTTTCATTAAGGTCGGCATATTCCCCCGATTTACCCTACTGTATTTCAAAATTTATCTAAAACTGCCTAAGATTATGTATTAAACGTATTAAACAAACACACAATCTTATATATATGATTGTAAATTTCTAATTTAATAATATTATGCACATTTTTTAAAATATAACTATTTAAATAATTTTAATTTTATTTCATACCTAGTACAGTAAATCTTTGTATCAGAAGATAAAAGCCATAACTATTTCCTTATATCAGTACTATAGAAAAATCAATATTGTAAGAAAGAATATATTTTACCTAAACTTTTTAATGATGTATTTATTAATGAAATTTTTAAATTGGAATACAAAAAGTTATTAGAACAATTAATAGAGAATACTTAAATCGGGTGTTTGGCAGATTATATAAATATCAGTTTAATTATTCTGATGATATGCAAGAAACAATACAGGAATTCTCAAATATCAGCGGTAAATTCAGACTGAGCATGGATCTATAATTTAATAACAGTGTAAAAACACAAGTAATCAAAATCAATAATGTAGAACTAAAGGAAATTACATATATCAGATACAAAGAGATAACTGTAAAACAGATAAAAATAGTTTATTTAATTAACGTATAATAATAGTTAACATTTTTCTTTTATTTGGCCATTAAGCAGAATACAAAAATTTTATTATACAGCTAAAATATAAAAGCCGAATAAAATTTTTTAAATATATATGCTCCACTTGAATCAATGCAATCTTTACGCAGAAGTTATAATTTGGGAATCACCAGTGGGTATCCGTTTCATATAACTTACAACAAAGGAAATAGTCGTATATGGCAATATTATAAAGGAAATAAAGAAAAGAACCAAATTTAAATCTAGTTATTTCCGAAGGTATAATATTGTATTGAGAAAACATGTCACTGTATCTTAAAATAAATGTTTTTAATTAAGATTTGTTTCCTACTTTGATTTATGTGATTTACATTGATGGCCGGTTCCACCATTGCGATGTCAGTGAGTGGTGTTAGGGAAATTCTGTTCCACCAATCATTGTTAAGCCTAACAATAATGTCAATATGTAACATTGGTCTCAATCACTATTAAGCCCGATGTCAGAGTATTCAAACCAGCAAAACCTACTTTAGTCCGATATATCTGTTGAGTTATGCTAATAATAATAATAAGACTACAAAAATCCAAACAAATTTGAATATCTGAATTTAATAATAGTGAATTTTATTTGCTTTTCAAATTATCAATTAATAATTATATATCCAAAGTGATTAAATAGTTTTGAAATAAGTTGTTAATACTATATGCATGAATATTATCTTCATACTGGGCTTCTTAAAAATAGTATAGATAGTAGATTATATGAATTAATTTTTCAAAGGAATTGTGCATTTTCCAAGATATACGGTTATTTTCGAGATAAATCTTTACTAATGAATCGTATATTTTCATTTTTCAACAAATATTCGGGAAGATATTTATAATAAATATAGCAATCTCACCTTTAGCAACAAACTGTATATCTCGGAAAATTCACCATCTAAAATTATTTTGAATTATCAGACTAATGTAGTCGTTTACTTTCAACAGTAGCCATCTTGGCTTGTCACGTGTGGTTGTAGCGTCATTTTTACCACGTGCTTTTATTTGACTAATAGGCATTTTACCGGGAACATGAATGACAATCGTAGTGTCAGCTTTTCGCTGTCAATAAACATCACTAACAAAAGTTGTGGTGGAACGATTTGTTGTTATTGATCGTTGTTATTTTGACAATGTCATTTACTGACAGTAGTGTTATACGATGTTGGTGGAACCGATCCTGAGATATTATTAACGAAGAAAATTATGCAGAGATTTTAAACAATGAAAAGAAGCATAAATAATGAAAATTATAAAAAAATAAAATAAAATAGAACACGTACAAATATAAGAAACATGTGCAAAAAGAGAAAAAAAGCATGTATGGTTAGAGGAAAAGCAAAAGTATGTGGTAAAATTTAGAAAATATGAAATAACAATGATCTGTAATATGACAAAAAAATGATAAATACTCCTGACGGATATATAGTAGAAAATATCATACACTACTTAGCGTCATGAATCAGCACATCTTCATAGACTATTTAACGTAATGAAACAGCAAAACCGGTCAGATATATCCTACTTACGAACCCCGCTCCTTATATTGTCCTCATATTCGTTCTTCTCACGAATTCTGGAAACGCCCTGTGCATTCACTGGCGATGAAATTATAATCATTTGTATATCTAACTGAAAGGCATTTGTATACTGAGTTTTGTAATTCTCGCCTATTTTTTGGAGTGAGTCTTTTTTGCAGCAGAGTGTATTATGAGAGTATCTCAGTAGTTTGAAAATCCACCATATTTAATAATCGAAGATAAATGGTTAAAAGATGTGGTCTCGGGGTTTTTTTTAATGACAGAATAGCCCTATTGAATTTCAAAATCCATTTATTAATTCGAAAATTATTAGAGACTTCATGCAGGCAGCAAGCATGACGAGTTTATAAACATTACTTTCCTTAGGAAAATAAACTAAAATGATAATTTGAAGGATTTGTCTATATAAGAATAAATTTGTAATTACAGTATAAATATATAGAACTTTAATTTAATTTTTACCAAAGAAAGTTTTGTCAGCGAATCTGTGTATTGTAGCGAGTTAAAATGTCCAATTAGTTCAATTAAGTAAATAAAAGTTCATATAGCAGATTAATTCAATTTAGTTCCAGTCAATTAAGAGGCTAAAAAATGTCTATTCACCTTAAGAAACTCAAGCAAATCTTTCAAGGTACTTAAATCGCTACAAAAATTAAAAAGAATTTAGTTCGCTGCTTTAGGCCACTTCTATCATAAAATGTACCGTTATAAAAAGGTGATCTTGTGAAGGGACAAGGATAAATTATTCAGACTACAAGACTATCTAATAATAACTTTTGAACGTAATAGTAGATTTTTATGTAATTCAATAGGATATTCTGCCATTGAAGATTTACTGGGGTTAAAAGAAGTTGCATCTTTTAAGCCTTAGTTTCAACCATTTATACAGCATTAAATGGTTGAAACGAAGGCACTTCATATGAATCAATCATTAATTGAATTAGCTTAACTTGTGATAAAATTTCATATTAATTTTAAAAACTTTAATTAATTTAAATATATAAAATATATTTCATTTACAATTCAATTCCTAGCCAAAGTTAAGCAACTTTTCAGATTGTAAATAATTCGACAAATTAATATTACAAAAATATTGAATTCTTGCTAATTGATTCTACTAATTTTTTATAAAATAATAAAAAATATAATAATAATTTGGATTTTGATTTATTCAAATTATTAAATTTTGAATTTAAATTTGTATATTTTATGACTGATCTTAATTGCGACTATTATAAATTATTATTTTATTGAAATATTTTTAGTATTTTTATAGTCCAGTACACATTTTATAATCCTTTCTTATTATATTTTTTTAATTTTAAATTATGTAAATGAGTATTAGAGATAAATTTTTAGTCATAAATAATATTTTAAAAAATATGATTTTTAGCAACGGGTGCGCGTCACGTGACATTATTCGCCTTAAATTAAGCCGACGTCGTACCAGACAGGAAGTGACATCACAAAACTTTAAACGGCTATAACTTTTTTATGAAGCCTCAAATCGAAAAACGTTTCTCTAGCTTTTTTGCTTAGGATGGTCTCATCTACCAGCCTGTGAAGTTTGGCACACAATTTCTGAAACACCCTGTTTATAAGCAGTTGTTATTAATATTTTAAACAATGCTAGCTAAAAAATAGATATTAAAAACAATAACATAATACAGTTAATAAACATTATAGTAAATCAATAAATTATTGAAATCATTACATATTTCTAAACCGAATTTCTTATTAAATAAAATTAAGATAAATACAAGAGATTTAAAGGAGGGATATAATTTTAAACGACTAATATATTCAATTTTTTGCCAATGAAATTTATTGATAACTGTTTATCATCCCATTTTCTCCTCGAACATATAATGATGATTTATTTTAATTAAAACATATTTTTTTTTGTATGCTTAATTAAACCATAGAAGTACGTAAAATTTTTAATTATTTATTTGTATCCAATAAAAAAATAAAAATCTAATAATTGTGTCATCGATGAAACTACTCAATACGAATCAAATTTTCTTTCAGATAACTATTTTATACTTTAGAAAATCGAATTATAATTTATCTATTCATAGAAAGTATTTCATATTGTTATAATAATATGTTTGTTAAAATTACGGAAATTAATATTTTAAATACTTTATATACAGGGTGGACATAAAATAACGTGAGATGTTGAGAGCTCTCTAGCGCGTCGTGTATTGGACAAAATATAATAAAATTTGGAGGATGAACACAGTGAAACATGCTGTTTCGATTTCGAAAAAAAAAACTTAGTACCAAAAGTCGTCAACAGGAGGATTGCGGCGCTGCAAAAGTGTAGAATGTGATTAAGGAATGTGTAACCGCCAAATGAGGCAGGACCCATCAAGTTTCTGAACAATACATGCCAGCATTTATTGTTAATTATACATGTTCAATATGACCACCATTCAGATGTTCCAAGAACTGCATGCGGCATACGACATCTTCCACAGCGATGCGCAATATTTGGGCATGGAGATGTCGTGCGTCACATATAGTTCTTGGAACATCTGAATGGTGATCATATTGAACTTCATGTGTAATTAACAATAAATGCTGGCATGTATTGTTCAGAAACTTGATGTATCCTATCTCATTTCGTGACTACATATTGTACACTTTTGCAGTGCCACAATCCCCGAGTCGGCCGGATGGCCGCGTGGTAAAGCTTTGGCTTACCACCCTGGAGGATCCGGGTTCAAATCCAGGTCCCACACCTCCAATTTTTCAGGAGGGGTTCGGGCCCGGCCTGTTGAACCCCATCCTTCAACCATCTGGTTGACCCCATCATGGGTGCTGGCCAGCCTGTGATGGGAGCTATAAATGGCCGCCGCCAGATACAGAATATCCCATGAGGATATCGCGGCGTAATACAACTAACCTAACCTAACCTAACAATCCCCCTGTTGGCGACTTTTGGTACTGAATTTTTTCTTTCGAACTCGAAATCACGTATTTCACTGTGTAGGTCCACCAAATTTTGTTACGTTTCGTCCAATACATCACGCATTAGAGAACTTTGAACACCTAACGTTAATTTATGGCCACCCTGTATGTTTAATAATGGAGAAAATAATTTTCTGACTAAAAGAGTTCCTCTCTAATTAAAACAAGAAACATAAAAAATTATTTATTAATTTTGTATGTTTGTTGTTTTAATTAAACATAGTAATTTTCTTTTTAATGTTTCTTTAAAAATCTATTTTATTAGTCTCTATTCACAGTGAATATTTATATATAATGAAAAATAATTTATTAAAAAGTTCATTTTTAATTGATTAAATACTAATTAAAAAATATACATATCAGAAAAAGTTTTCTTTTTTCTAAATTAGAAAATAAAAAGCTTTAACAGCAATAAGCAGTAATCAAATTAGAATAATCTATAAACATTGAAAAAATATCAAGGAAAGAAAATTGTTTGAACTTGAACGAACTATAATTTTCAGTGGCAGCCAACAGGGTTAACTTTATATTTGATACTGGAAATACAGTTGTGTTTGTGGTTACATTGAAATGCTCTTGTGACCTCATTCCATGGTATCATTTGAGAATTGCTAGATTTAATTAACATCAGATATATGATGTAGCAGCATTCTGAAATTTTTTAAGTAAAAAAATTATATAGATTTGCTCTACTTAGCATCCTGTATAATATCCATTCACATATACATCAGAGATCCCAGAATGTAAAAAATATACAGTGGTGGACAAAAGTATTGATACCTCCCCATTTTTTTATTATTTTGGCAATATTAGTGTTTGAGATTAATGTAACGTTTTCAAACCGTGTTTATTGAAATCTCTGTACTAAGTTATACTGTAGCGATAAATTTTATAAAATTTATTGCATAAATTGTTATAGGGAAAAAATAAAAATCATATATAATTTTTTATATTTTTAAAGTAATCTAGACTTCATTTATAGGCTATGTATTAAAATAATTATAATTTTTTTTCATATTTGGATTTATTAGTTAATATTTAGCAAAATACAAAAATATCTCGAGCAGTTCAGCTAATTCGTTCTAAAAAATTATTACAACTAATCGAATTCACACTGATCGGGGAATAAATTATATTCAATGGGAAAGGTGACGATTCTTTTCTAAATAAATCTTTTCAGTTAAAAAATAATTAGAGCTGACTAATTTAATAATGAAGTATAGCTAGATACCCCTGACTACTTTTGGTTATGCAGCTACTTTAAAGTACATACTATCCATAGTCGCATTGTTTTCTTTGATGCTAAGTATCTATACAATTATTATAACTTTCTACTTGGTACATTAATGACCAGTTTTAATCCATCAAATCGTGTCACACGATCTCGTGTTGTCTTTTATATACCCTTAATAAAAATTGTAAAAATCCTAAGAATGTTCCCATATCGTCTGTTTTATACTAAGTTTTTTACTACATTACTTGATTGTCTAACTAATCCTTTTAATGTATTTGTAAAAATTGTAAATCAAAATATCCAAACTAACAATTGCGGTTACACATTTGTTAACCAGGTAGTGTAAACCATTTGTTTTATTTACCTGTAATTATAATAAATAAATAAATAAATGCAATTAAATCTAAATTATTTTTCAGTTACATAGATCTTCATGGCAGTGAGCTGAATTGTTGTATTAGTATGTATGTATAAAGTTTCCAGGCATTTTTATATACGTATATAAAAATATCTGGATACTTATACACTCACTAATATACATATACATATCCATAGTACCGGTATATATATTGATATTATGGTAATATGTAAATGTCAAAAACGAGAGATGTGTAATCGTTGCAGCCCACTGTCTGCCATATAGTCGTAAAGTATACAATATACAGTAATACATTTTTAAGAAATTAGGGGGCAGTGACGAACATATTTCCTACACTATAATAAATCCTTCTGCCCTAATTTAATCCTCAGGCTCAAATTATAAACCGCATTATGGTAAATTCAAAGAAAATTCGAAAGAAAATTAAAGTTTATGAAATTATCATACTCTCAATGTGTCCCTATTAATAATTCATGAAGTAATAACTACAGTATATTGTGTTTTCATTAAGCTAAGTAGTGAAATTTTTATAATTAATGATAACCTCAACGTCGTGCCATTTAGCTCTAGCTCTCTAGCTTCAATTGTTTAAAAATGATGAGCATTCAACCTTCTGAGATATTCCATTTAATACTATAAATCAGCGGTTTACAATTGGCTAAGAGCTGTGGACTGTCCTTTTTTAAGGTAAGCTATGGAGTCACGAACGCCCTAAATTGATTCCATGGGCTCCAGTGGTTCGAGGACCACCAAATCGGAAACACAGCTGTAAATCTTTAACTATTTATTGAATTTTTCTATAATTTAGCAGAATGATCAAATTGTTAAACGTAATTTTGGTTATTTATCAGTTAAACCTTTACCTTCAACTCTTAAAAAAATTAGTGAAAATATATGAATCGATAATTCGCTTCTTTTCATTATTTGATTTTATACATCTTTTTGTTGAAAATTTAAAATTTTGAATTTATTAGAAATAATCGATACCGAATATAATAACTGAGAGAAAATACTTTACTTATTTTGAGCCAATATTTCTGATAAATATTATCTAATCTGAATGAAATATATTCACAATATGGAATCACATTGAAAATGATCGAATATCGATCATTTTCAATGCGATTGATTCCCTAGAGTATTCCAATATTGAGAATATTTTTCATTCAGATCGGATAATATTTATCCGAGATTTTACTCCAAAATAATTGAAATATCTTGGCTTTTATTGAACTGATATCGATCATTTTCAATAGGTTTGGTTCTGTAGTGTGACAATGATAACATATATGAATTTAATCCAAATTAGATAATAAAAATATGTTATCATGCTGACGGACGGATAAATCTAATTCGTACATTATTTTTTATTTCATTCAGCAATGAAAAAGGTCAAAAATGGCAAACTCAAATTTCAAAGGTTTCTCCGTAATAAATTTTGTATTACTGTATTTGAATTTTATAAAACTTATCAGTGTGGTCAGGCTATTAAATTCTAATTTTAAATAAGGTTATTAAACTCTGTAGAGTCATCCATTTAAAAAAAATGATATGCATTCAATCTTCTAAGGTTACTCTGTAATAACTACAAAATAATATACCACTGAAGACGATGACATATTTTAATTCCTTATCGTTGATTGTTCCAAAATAAAGGACACGTCCGGAAAGTAGGTGATTAATTCTTTCCAGAATTACTAGTATATATGAGCAAAGTAATTCTATAGTTTAACTTGTGATTTCATAAAATTTTCCAATTCTTAGTCTCAGTTCAAAATAAAATCTAATAAATAAGAAATGCTTAAAATTATTTTCCTTCGGAAGCTTTCTTCCTCTATTTATTATTCACAACATAAATTCAAATTTATAGAAAATCTTTTAAATTTTTTTATAATAGGATTCATTCATCTATTAATATTTGAAATATTAATCTATTCAAAGATATGATAAGAATGGAAAACTGAAGGCAAAAACAGTTTATTAGATTTTTTTATCATCAAATAGTGTTGCATAGTTTGAAAAAAAATCAATGAATTTTGAATTAATAATGAAAAATTTTATTTTCAATTAAGAGATAAGTTTCAGTGTTTTTTATATATTTACAATAATTTTATATTTTTATGAAAAATAAAATATGTAGTTTAATTGAACCAAAAATAAAACTGTAATGTTAACTATTTAGAATTTATGAAAAATAAAATATAAAATTATTGTATATAAATGCAATACTTATTGTATTGTATATAAATATAAAATTATTTTATTGTATATAGAATCGTATTATGTTTCCTAAATTTTATATAAATAAAAAAAATAAAACGTCGATTATATTGATGTATTTTCTAGATATCGAATTCCAATTAACTGTGCCTTTTATATATAAATGTTTTCTCCCTTACAACTTACTATCATCAGGAATTCATTACATTAGAAGCAGACATTAGTCTTCTGTCTTCTCTGTTTTTCTTCCTTCAAAGCAAAAGCTTCTAATTAAAGATAAGATTTACTGATTGGCACATCTTATATTGTCTTTTCTTTTATTGACGTTAATTTCTCATTTATATTGGAATAAATAGATAAAGTTTTTTATCATAAATCTTTTTTTCACTAAGAAATTCATTGGCAAAATTTTAATACAGTAAATGCACTATTACAGGAATGGCGAAATTTTTAAGGGTGCGTGCCAAAATTGGCTAAATTTTTGTAAAATTTAGCCAATTTTGGCGGAATATTAATTTAATTAAAAACAATATATCGGCTCCAAGTTTTGCATGCCCAAAACATTTGCCAGATGCACTTTGGAAAAGCGTGCCATAGGTTGGCCATCCCTGCACTATAATTTCATTAAATATAAAGAGTTTCGAGAAATAAAAGGAATTCTTACATATGAAAATCATAATTATATTTAAAATAAATTTTTAATGCAAAACTAAATGTTGTTTAAGTTCATTCCTTCTCATATAATTTTTTAAAGTGATAAAAAAGATGTAGATACTAGCGCATTAAAGCAATTATTGTTAATGTAACTTAAATTAATAATTGGTTTGGTGGATCTCAAATTCAAAAACTATTGGTAATAGAAGCATTTTTGTTATGTGAAATTTATTATTTTTTATTTAATTAAGCACATATGATAATTTTGATTAATGTTATTTCGAATAATGCGGAAGTCCATATTAATGTTAACTCTTATTATTATAATGTTATATATATATATTATTAGTAAGAAAACTACAAATTTTATAATATAAATATAGTTTAAAATGAATATATTTTAAAATTCGTCAAAATAATGGAGTGACTAAACTTTCGATATAGTCGTATATGAAATGTTACTGCTGTAACCCGAATACCTGTTAGGTCTGAAGAGACAAAAGCCCGGCCAGAAATATATTATGTCGCTTTTTTAAATTTGAGATAAATATAGCGAATGAGAACTTTCTGTGGACTCCATTTGATAAATTGGAGTGCATATGAATGATGATATGTCAACTTTGAACAATAAGTAGTGTCAGCCACCATATGTTTTCGGCGCCATAGGCAAAGATGAAAAATGAGGCTCCGGACAAATAACTGTCACAATAAGGATTGCTTTGTATCTGTGTCATTGAAATATACTAAATCCTAATGCCAAATATTAATTTAGCACATTTTGTCGAGTCATTAATATCAAGTTATTGTAAATATGTATTTAACAAAAAGTCAATTTTTTATATAGTCTTCTAGCTTTTCCGGAAATAATTGTGCATATAGCAGAATTTTAAAATACCTATTTAGTTCTAATGCATCTTAAAGCATTGGAAAATAAAATTAGAAAGAACAAATAATTAGAAAGTGTTCTTATTATAATAAATTTAATAATACAATATTTAATAATATATATGTATATAGGTGAAGTATGTATATTTGTATGTAGATGAGAAAGTAGAGGATAAGGTAGTGGAAATAATAAATATTAAAAATGATCCAACTTAAACTTTCAAATTGATTACATTATTAACAATTTTGGTAAAATGAAACGGTATAAAATCTTAATGTTATTTTTTTATTATCAGAAAAATTATTGGACCATCAAAATTATTAGCATCTCGGTATAAAATCTTAATGTTATTTTTTTATTATCAGAAAAATTATTGGACCATCAAAATTAGCATCCGCATCTGGCTATGAAGGGGATGTTGATGGAAAACATGCTATTCTATTAGCCTTTCCTGTTAGTCCTGTAACTCCAGGTGGTGGATTTAGTGAATAGAATTTTAATAAAAATTCTATGTAAATTTATTTATTATAGGAAACTTTCTAATTAAAAGAAATATTCCGTTTTTAATATCACTCTCATAATTAATTTTTAATGTTAAATAATACAATATTTATATATTAATTTATATCATTAAGGCCTCTTCAATTTCGTTGTTAAAACAATGAACTGAGACTAGTGTCAGCTCTGTTTACGTATATTAAATAATAAGTATATATCTCTTTATAATTTAAATTTTTCGTTTTAATATATATCGTTTTACAATAAATATATATTGAATTAATGATAGTCCTACTATTAAATCTTAAAATTCATATATTTCATTCCAGATAATATGCTAACAAATTAAATAAAATTTCAAGTTAAAAATTTTAATTATTTTCAACCTTAATTTCGAACAGATGCAGACCTTTCACTCTTTTGGTCATTCGTGCATCTAATACAAAGTGTTCCGAAATGTAGGTCTGCGTTGAGGAAATGTGTATTCTGACCATTAGGTAATTAATGTCAGTAGCCACGTAACCAAATATGTATCTGAATAAAAAACATCAACAAAACTGAAGAAAAAAATGTTTATGCATTAATATCTTTATAAATATACTATATTTCCTATTAGCTTACAAGTTTAAGTTCTCCTTGTTATATATATAGTTAAGGTTATGAATAGGGAGTGAATAATTTCCTGTAATTTTTCGAAGAAATAGGTTACAATGAAATTAGAACTGAAGAACTAGAGGTTTCAAAGTGCATCATTCACTCACCTTCCCCTTTGACGGAAAATTTCTTGGCCTTTTCTCTCATGTTTCCAAAAATACAACAGAAATAGGGTGAATACCCATGCAGATTCTGTCACGTGTAGGATTAGCAGGGATATAAATACGACGACAGACTCTTGGATTTTCAGAACATCTCTCCTTCTTCAACAAGAAAGATGATGCCTATAAAGGTAAATTCTTTTATAAGATTATGCTTTTAATACTTTATTTTTTATATGTTTGAAGGTTTAAAAATGAATCACGGTTATCATAGAGAAACTTTGTGTTTAAAAGTATAAATTATGCATATAATATTTATTTCAGTTATACATTCAATAATAGTATTTTGATTATATAAATAAATGTGACCATTAATATTAAATTGTGTTAAATAAATTGTATTTTTGCAGGTTTTCATCGTTTTGGGTTTGAGTGTTTTAACTGTTTCTGCTAAAAAGGCAGAAAAAGCCATCAAAATAGAAGACTTATTAACATCCGCATCTGGTTATGGAGGTGGTGGTGGTGGTTATGGTGGAGGCGGTGGAGGATTTGGCGGAGGTGGTGGAGGATATGGAGGAGGCGGTGGTGGAAAACATGCTATTCTATTAGCTCTTCCTGTTAGTGCTGTGGGTCATGGAGGATTAGGTGGTGGTGGATTCGGTGGTGGTGGATTCGGCGGTGGCGGATTCGGCGGTGGTGGATATGGAGGAGGCGGCGGAGGATACGGAGGAGGCGGTGGAGGATACGGAGGAGGCGGTGGTGGTAAAGGAATCACTCTTTTGAGTGTTGGTGTGAGTCACATAAAAGGAGGAGCTGGAGGATTCGGTGGAGGAGGATTTGGAGGTGGAGGTGGAAGTGGTGGATATGGTGGAGGAAGTGGAGGATATGGTGGAGGAAGTACTGGATATTAAAAATGATCCAACTTAACTTCCAAAGTGAGTATATTATTAACGATTTTAGTAAAATTAAATATATAGTATCTTAATGTTATTTTTTATTGCCAGAAAGATTGCTGAAATACTGTTGTACATCAATGCAATAGCAAGATTCAAGATGGAGAATCACACCTGTTTTTCTCTTTGTAAATTTTCATGATTTTAATATTGAAACAAAATACTGTACATTTGTATAAAATAAACTTATAAAAATAAATATGAAAAAAATTGTTTTTTAATTTTGTATTTCTAATTTTCTTCTTAAAACTAATATCCAAAACATAAAAGCTAAATTAAATTAAATATTTTAATTTTAGATAAAAAAAATAAAACTTTCGAAATAAATATTCATAATAATTGTTCTATAGAAGCATTTTCATTACATGATCCAATTCTAATTATTTTCACTTTTCGAAACCAAAGTTTCTATCACAAAACTTCTACTTTAAATCGAAATTTGAAATTCGACTATAAATTGAATTTTATACTGAGTAAAAACTAAAAGAAATTCTTTTTATAGTGATTTCTTTGTATCGAAAAACATAATCCAAAACTAAATTTTTAAAAAGAGATCCTGGTTTTCATTGTTATCATTAAAAATTTTCCACGGATCATCTATATTTATTATCTACAAAGATAATCTGTGAGCTATATTTTAAATACAGTAATTTGAATGATAATTATTACAGTCTAGTTAGCATTATTTACTCACATTCCTCTTTATAACAAAAGTAATTCGAATATAAAACGTTTGAATTATTTTTGTTGCTATATGAATCCAAGTATGGCACTTAAAATACAAGCTAGAAAATAAAATTGTAGATATATAGTAAGTCTTATCGATTTTTTGAAATAAGAATACAATTTGGAAAAACTGTATGTAAACATAAGATAATTGATTTAGCAAAAAGCCATTGTTCAAACAGGAAAAGGAAGAAATTTCTTACGAAACTCGATACCTAGAACACTTAAAAGATTGATCAATACAAGCAAATATATATATTTTTTCATGATGCATTAGAAGCTTTTGCATATCATATAGAGCATATAAGAAACTGAATATACTATTGCACTGTCAATCGACTTTAAGATTGGCTGCCAATCTGTTCTTGTCTATAAATCTACTTATACGCTCAACGTTTTATTGTAGCCTTAAGTTCCACTCATTTTTTAAAAAATGCCTTCTGTCTGTCTTCCCTTTGTTACTTTATAGCATGAGGAGTGCTGTCTCCTTGATTTTTAGACCGAGTAAAATTGAAATATTCCGACTATTCCAGAACTAGTTTTAGTATAGATAATGAGAGATAGAATCTCTTAAATACCATTTTCCGACAGGTGAAAGGGAATCGTAACCAATATGGTTCCATGATAAATCATAATGTGCGTTACAGGAAATAGGAGTAATAGGAGTTGTAAGAATTATGCCCATCTTTAATATATGTCACTATTGATCGATCTTTTAAATTGGCCATACATTTAATTATATGAGAAAAATTATTTCATATTTTTAATACTTATTAACGGTTTTTCTAAAATATTTTTGTATTTAACTTTCACATTTTATGCTTATTTTATTTTCATTTTATTTTATTACTTTGTATGGGCAACTTTTCTCTTAGTAATAAATTATTTTGTAACATGAATAAGCAATAACATTTACAGAAATTTTTTGCCAATGGGAAATTTTATAAAATAAAATTAATTCTCAAAATTAAATTTTAGAAGAAATATAAAAAATACTTAAAGAATTTAGTTTTCATAAATTTTAGATATTTATAAGAGAGTCATAAGCTTTTTATATTAATTTAAATGCATTTTAAAAATTAATAATGCGTGTTCAAAGGAGATATACAAAATTTTATTATTTTTTAATCCCTTAAAATTCTGTTCATGTTCTTAATTGTATTCTCATATTCATCTAAGTTTTGTTTTTATGTTATCTCACCATAATAAAATTTGCCTTATCATCATCGAATTATTATTATTTTTCTGAATAGATCATTCAAAAAAGTTATGATCATTCTTAAAAGCCATGATGAGACTACAAGCTACATTATTGTATTAATTAAAATATTAAATAAATTAATGATATTAAAAAATATTTTAAGTAAAGGGTAAGTTATTAAAATATTAAGACAGTGTGGAATATCTCGGGGAAAAAGATGAATATAAATAATTTCGTTTTGGAAACGAAATAACGTATTCTTAAAATTTGGTAACAATAAGGAAAACGGTAATTTAAATATATTAAAAATCTTAATTCAAATGTTTAATGAATAAAATATTCTATATATTCATTAATGTACAAAGATAGCTAAAACTATTTTCATTAATAATGTAATCTAAGGGAACTATGCAGATCTGAATTTATCGATTCGTTATTGCTACATAATAAGCGAATCGATTTTAATCATTTTTAGCGCACTCGATCCCCTAGTGTAGTGGTCCTCGAGTGTGGTGCGTGCACCCTTAGGGATAGATAAGAAATCTACGTATATTATCTCAATAATATATGCGGATATCATTTAGAATTGGATAATATTTACATGATATATCGTTTTCACAAACGTCTGCATGAATATCGATCATTGTCATATCAAATAATATTGATATAGATCATATGAAGAAGATTATTATCAATGTTGATCAAGAAGATTGATCTATAATATTGAAAATGATTGATGAATATCGATCATTTTCAATATTATTGACCAATCTTCTTGAAAATAATATTATGTATATACAGTATTTATTTCACATTGGATAATATTTATCCAATGTGAAATAAATATATTCATAACATCCAATCTGAAAGAAATAAATTCAAAATAAGTGAAATGTCTTCTCTCAGTTATTTCATCCAATATCGAATTTAATCATTTCAAATTTTCAACAAAAATGATTAAAATCAAACAACGGAAAGGGTCTAATAATCGATTCATCGATCTTGATTAACTTGTTCTTTAAATATTCCAAGATACCAATGTATAAAGATGTCAAATTAAAACCATGATCAATGACAGCTTTTCTGCTGATTTTTATGAAAAATTTATCTTCAATTGATTTAAATTTTATTCGAGAGATGCTTTAGATGTTTTATGGTCTTATATTTTTAAATGATTAAAAATGCACTTAAAATGTATGATGTTAGGTTATTATGAAAGTCAGAATATTGATACCGACTTTCATACAATTCTATAAATTAGTTCAAAATTGTTAGCGAAGTTTATAATATCGCCTTATAACATGATGATATTATAAATCTCGTTTTCCTTTTTAAGGAAATTAGTTTAGAAAGCATCAATTAATCATTTTCATATTTAATTTTCTTTCTGTAGAAAGAAATCTACTTGTTGGTTAGTTTTAAATGTATTTATTTTATATAGTATTAACTAACAACTTGTAGAATTCTAAGAGATTTTCCATTTTGGTTAAGGCACCAAAAAATTCTCGGACTACCGCAAAAACTATGTCTCTAAGCTATATTTTTCATTATTATCATTTTAACTTGTTATATATCAAATATAATTGTTGTTTTTTTTTGTTTCTTTGTAAATTATAAGCGCACATAAAATAAATTATGTAAATTAACGTATATGTTTATGGACTGTAATTTTTATCGTCAATAAACGAATATAAAATTTAAATGCTATAAACGTTTCTCTTAGGGCCGTTTGCACGACTTTCGGTTTAATCTGCAGAATAGCTATTCTGTAGAATAACTCTAACCCATTCGAAAATCTAAAGATTAAGTACAGAGTGTTGCACGACGTAAAAGATAGCTAATCCGAGTTTAATATTCAGTAGCAAAGATGGCGGTGCGCAGACCAAGAAAAATTTTCGGTTCAAGACTTTTAGGTTCTACGCATTTATTGTTATGAATAATAAAAAGCTCTTATTTTATTAATTTCTTTCGTGTTTTGAAGTCAGATAGATTATACGAATCTTAAGAAGAGTAATGATTTATAATTTTAATGTATTTCTTCTTAAGGTATTTACTATTTTCTATATTTGCAGCTCGGCTTTTTAAGATGTCGGCACGTACCGGTTTAGATATTGTATATGGAAAAATATAATTTCATCGTTCATTTTATCGAATCCTGCACCATATAGAAGTGCAGTTCTTTTGGAAAGTTTTCTCTACTCGTCGTTATCTTTCGATTGGTACTATTTTCATTCATATGGCGCTAATGTAAAATTGTACCTTATTTTTCTTTTCAAATGATAATTTACTTTATATAATACTTTTTCCTATACATGTGCAATCTTTATGAAATAAGAAGTGCAAGAACGTAAAAATAATAGGATTCTAACACGATTTTTTATAGGATTTAATATATTATTTCTGGAAGCAATCTTCTATTTTTTACCATTGATACAGTATATTTTTTACACGCATTTTTCGGGAACGTACCTTGCATCTATCGTGTAAAAACAGAATTAAGTGTACTGTATATGATGCATAATTAAGCATACACTAGCACAACACTCGAATACTTTGTGATAATGGATATACTATCTTAGATCTGAAAATATAGATCTTTATTTCTAGTTTATTATTCTTGTACATCAACATATGTGGTTATAATATATATATATGTATATATAATATGTTAATAACAATTTACTTTATAAATTTAAAATAAAATAACAGACTTTTGATTTATAAAGTGCATATTCTCTTTTTCTCTTTACCTCTCTGACAATAGCCATAAAATCGTTGATTTTATTAAAACAAAAC